>JAPCXC010000023.1:0-158630 GCA_027243985.1 Cryptosporidium canis | reverse complement strand
GGCTGCGGCAAGACTCTTTTGGCTGACATGGTCTCCTGGCTGAACGGATTGAATGTTTTTACTATCAAGCCCGGAAGGAAGTACGACATCTTTGCGTTTGAGGCGGATCTTAGAGCCGTGATGAAGAGAGCCGCCATCAAGGGCGAGAAGCTGACCTTCATCTTTGAGGAGTCGCATGCACTGGGTCCGGCCTTTATTGAGAGGATGAACGCGCTGCTGGCTTCTGGGGAGGTACCGGGTCTCTTTGAGGGAGATGAGTACAACCAGCTGCTGAACGAGTGCAGGACCGCCTTCAGTAACAGTTCCTCCGTGTCCATCTCAGACGACGGTAACGAGCTATTCGCGCGGTTCACAAAGCTGGTGCAGGAGAATCTACATATAGTCTTCACATTGAACCCAGCAAACCCGAACTTCAAGGAGACCCAGTCTTTGTCTCCTGCCTTATTTAACCGTTGCGTGGTAAACTGGATGGGTCAATTTAACAGTCAGGCTCTGAGTCAGATTGCCAGGTCATTGCTGCATTTGGATTTGCAGCAGACAGAGAGACAGGAGGGGGCCCAGACTTCGGAGGGACAGGAGGGTTCCGGAGTGGGGGTGGCAGCGGCTGCCACGTTGATCCCGGGTGACTCTTGTATTATATCTGCAATTGAGAGAATTCCGACCAACTGCATGCCTCAGATAGATGACCCAGAGGAGCGGACTCGGCTGACGATTGACTGCATCATTTCGCTCTTCCATGCGGAGATCGGCGAGGATGGGCAGCCGAAGACGGCCTCCTCCGGGGCATCGGAGGAGCACTCAATGATGAGGAGGACGCCAAGGGACTTCTTTGACTTCCTGAAGCATATTATCAAGATATACAAGGAGAAGAACGAGACTCTCCTGGAGCAGCAGCAGCACCTGTCTTCCGGGTTGGAGACGCTGAGAAGTACGGAGCAGGAGGTCGCGGCTCTGCAGCAGGAGTTGGGGGAAAAGGAGAAGATCCTGATCGCCAAGAACGTGGAGGCCGAGCAAAAGATGCAGCAGATGATCAAGGAGCAGGGTGAGGCTGAGGAGAAGAAGAAGACGACCGAGACTCTGGCCAAATCGCTGGATGAGCAGCAAAAGGTCATTGCCGAGAGGTCCAGCGAGGTGGAGATACAGCTCAAGGATGTAGAGCCGATCTTGAGGGAGGCGGAGAACGCCGTCTCCAACATCCCAAAGAAGAACCTGGACGAGCTTAGGTCCATGGCTAACCCACCGGGCCTCGTCAAGAAGACCATAGACGCGGTTTCCATACTGCTTACCAACAACTCCTCCAAGCCTCAGGCCTGGGAGGAGAGCAGGAAGCTGCTTAAGAGCTCAGACTTCATCACCAGAGTCCTCAACTTCGACTCGAGCACGATCACGTCCAAGACGATGCAGAGGCTCCAGAAGGAGTATTTGGAGTCTCCAGAATGGGATACTGAAAAGATCAATCGAGCTAGTCATGCTGCTGGTCCTCTTTCGTCATGGGTATCGAGTATATTGCAGTACTCAATTATTAGTGAGAAGGTGCAGCCTCTCAAGGTGGAGATCAGTCAGCTGGAGAACTCCAAGCTGGAGAATGAAAAAGGTTTGGAGGCAGCCCAGAAGCTGGTCGGGGAGCTCCAGGAGCGAATCGATGTGTACAAGAAGGAATACGCGGAGCTGATCTCCCAGGTACAATCCATCAAGAGGGAGAAGGACCTGGTTACCAATAAGGTTGACAGGAGTATCCGGCTTCTGGGTAATCTGACGACCGAGCAGGACAGATGGAGAGAGGCCAGGGAGGGCTTCAAGACGGAGTTTTCCAACATCATGGGTGATTGTCTCTTATCTGCTGCTTTTATCTGTTTTGCGGGTGGTTTGGACCAGATCTCAAGATCCCAATATATAAGTATGTGGCAAGGAATTCTGGACCAGTTCCAGCTCTCTCATACAAGCCCGAGCACTTTTAAGATCGTGGACTACCTGTCCAAGCCGAATGAGAGGCTGCTTTGGCAGAGCTATGGCCTCTCGAATGATGATTTGAGTGTTGAGAATGCCATCATCATCAAGAGACACATCAGGTACCCGTTCATTATTGACCCCTCTGGGTACGCAACTAGCTTCTTGTTGGAGATGAACAAGCACACACCAACAGGCCAGGGAAAAGGTGGGAAGCTGCAGACGAGCACCTTTTCGGACTCCAACTTCCCGAAGCTGCTGGAGTCTTCCCTGAGGTTTGGGTCGTCTCTGCTGATCCAGGACGTGGGCGCCGCGCTCGACCCCCTGATCTACAATGTACTGAATCAGGAGATCCATCTCCACGGAGGCAGGTCTCTGATCACGGTTGGAGACAGCGAGGTGGACTTCTCTCCACACTTTAGGGTGTACCTCACGACTCAAGATCCCACGATCCAATACGGACCGGATTTGACAAGTAGAGTGACGATGGTCAACTTCACCGTGACGCCGACCTCACTGTTGGAGCAGAGCAGGAACATCATCCTCAAGGAGCTTAGGCCTGACATTGACAAGAAGAGGAGCGACTTGCTGAGGCTGCACGGCGAGTATCGGGTTCAGCTGAGGGAGTGTGAGGACGATCTTTTGTTGGCTTTGTCTAATGTTAAGGGCAATATCCTGGAGGATGAGACGATTATCAACACTCTGGAGGTGCTTAAGAAGAAGGCCCAAGACATTCAGACCGAGACCGCCAAGATGGAGACCACTATGCAGCATATTGACCAGGTACTCATGCATCTCCTCCCTCTGTCTTTGACAGCCACCAGGATCTACTTCACCCTCCAGCACCTCTCATCCATCTCACCGATCTACCAGTATGATCTCGAGTTCTTCAATAGGATCCTCTATGCGGTGCTTAATAGGAACAAGTCAAGTCTTGGGACCAAGACACAGCCGGAAGATCCCGATCACGACGATATGGAACTTGACCACCAGCTTCAGAAGACAATCATCCTTGATCTTCTGCATGAGGCTTATCTTAGAGTCTCCCACGGACTCCTTCATAACGACCGGATTCTATTTGGACTCCATCTCATGAGGATTTTCATCGAGTCCTACTGCAACATCTCCCTGGATGTTGTTTTGGGCAGAGAGATGGACCTCCTCACAAAGTCCCCCTCCGCGATCGGCGTTTCCACCTCCGTCTCCGACATCCTGGAGTCCATTCCCAAGTCCCTCGGACTAGACAGAGAGCAGGGCAGTCAGCTCTCCATCATGATCTCCTCGCTCCCTTCCTTTTCCAGACTCTCAGAGTCCCTTAACTCGAGTATTAGCGAATGGCAACAGCTAATGGCCTCCACCGAGCCGGAGGCCGTGCTGGAGACGCTGAGTGTTGGTATCTGGGATCCAGAGGACCTGGATTCAGTCTACACGCTTGGCCTGCTTCCCCAAGAGCAAAGCCAAGACCAGGATCCAGATCAGAACCAAGAACTCCAAGAAAAGAGAGCGATTCTTCGCCAATTCAAGAAAGGTATCCTGGACTGTCTACTCCTTAAGATCGTCCGACCGGACAGACTCCTCACTCTCTTTAATAAGCTTATTTCCGATACCTTGGGTACCGATTTCTCCAATCTTTGTGAGTTCTCTAAGGACTTACTTAAGGAGATTGTTTCTGTCCAGACCACGGAGGCCACGCCAATTCTCTTTGTCACGTCTCCGGGTTTTGATGCGTCCCAGGTGGTTTCCCAGCTAGCGGAGGACACCCACTCGAGTCTCCTCTCGATTGCTATTGGGTCAGCTGAGAGTCTGGACAAGGCAGAGACATCCATCAAGACAGCAATGAGGAAAGGTACTTGGATAATGCTTAAGAACGTTCATCTCTCGTCTGGGAGTTTGGACTACTTGGAGCAGCTGCTCCAGAACCGCCAAAACAGACCGAACAAGGGCTTCAGGTTGTTCCTGGCCACCGAGCTGCCGAAGAAGATCTTGAATCCCAGTCACAGGGACTCTGTGGTGGGGGCGTCCTTCAACTCGGGCTGCTCCTCGTCTCCTCTTGGCATATCCTTCAACCTGATCCGAATCTCCATGACGATTGTGTTGGAGTCTCCTGTTGGGCTTAAGGCAGCACTCCAGAGAGCTAGTGAGATTACAATCAAGACCGTGGACGACTCTGCATCTGCAGCAGCTTCACAGATCACGATCCGTCTCAAGCTCTACTTTTTATTAGCTTTTCTCCACTCTGTCATCCTGGAGAGGAAGAGATATACTCCTCTAGGATGGACTAAGTTTTATGACTTTAGTGAAGCTGATCTGCAATGCTGTATTAGCATTGTGAATCAGTGGACTGCCAATAATGTGTCTGGAGATCCTGATCAGATCCCTTGGGAGGCGGTCCGGAAGCTGGTATCGCAGGTGGCTTATGGAGGGAGGTTGGACAATATTGTGGATAAGCAGATTCTTCACATCTTGATCGAGGAAGTCCTTTCTCCGAGGTCCTTTGAGGACGGTTCGCAGCTTATAAGCTGCACAAGTGAGTGGAACAAGCTGTTCAAGAGCGGTCAGATCAAGCCTAGTATCCTGGTTGCACCCGATACCTGTAAGAAGGTGCAGAGCTACTTGGACTGGGTGGAGGGGCTTTCTGGGGCCAATTGGCCTACGTGGCTGGGGCTCTCTCCGTTGGCGGAGAACGTGATCCTCGCGCAAAAGGGACAAAAGATGAGTCTGAATTGGAGTTTGCTGATTGTGCGAGCCAGGAACGAGACTCCCGACCTGATTCCAAGGAGCGGATCCATGGGAGGAGCTGGAGCTGGAGGTATCGCGGAGATGAGCGGAGGAGAGGGCTCCGGAGGGGGTCTGGGAGAATCCTCTAGGGGCGGGGGCCCGGCCGGGTTGCCAGGGGAGGACCCAGGGGCCTCCAGGCCGGAGGCAACAGGGATTCCGAGCTGGATGTTCAAGATCGGGGCGCGGCTGAGAAAGATTGAGAACAATCTGGAGATCTTTTCAAAGTATACGCTGGAGAACTCACCGAGGATCATAGAGTTTTCGCAGAGCAACAGCCTGGACCCGATCTCGAGGTACTACATTTCAGAGATTTCAAAGTTCTACAAGGGCTTTAAGGAGATTTGGGGAAACATCCACCAGCTGCTGCAGGTGCTGGAGGGCGAGTCCAAGCTTAACAATAGCCTAAGAAGCGTGGGGCTCAGCATCCAATCAGATATGGTACCGGATGAATGGCAGAAGCTTCTTCCGATACCAATATATTCGTTGGATATTTGGCAGATTGACTTAATTCGAAGGCTATCTCAAAACTGCTTGCTGATCTCGGGAGTCTGCAGCAAGTACAGCATAGAGGAGGGAGCCAAGGCGGGCGAGGGCAGCATGGAGGCATTTCTGTCTAGCGTGTTAATCTCGGCACCGGGGCTGAGCGAGATCAGACTCAAGTCCATCTGGGCTGGAGGAGTTTGTGACCCTGGGGCCTTCTTCACCGCCAGCAAGCAGTTCGCGGCCAAGATATTCGGGTGCAGCTACAACGACATCGTCCCGAGGATCGTCTCTATCGGAGAAAAGACGGAGGAGGAGCGGGAGGACGAGGCCAGGTTTGTTCTCGGAGGGCTGACGGCGGTGGCCCTGGAGTGGAGGCCCGAGTCCAAGGTGTTCGAGCTGAGCACGGAGAAGGCGGTCTCCGAGGTCCCTCCCATTCTGGTAGAGTGGGTGAAGGGTGACTCCGAGATGATTTCAAACCACAACATCTCAGACAACAACTACGAGCTGAACGTCATTCCGCAGAATCCTGGGGACAACTCCATTGCAATCCCAATCTTCAAGGACTCCAATAGATCCCAAATCCTGATGTGGATCAATGTCCCTGCGAAACCCAACGAAAGTATCAAACAGTGGAGACTCGCCTCCACCTCTCTCATTCTCTGGAAGGGGTAGTATAAATCGCGACGATCCACATTTTAATGGGAGGTACCGCCTGCATGCATGCATGTGGCGGGCTTTTGTGCGAATAGGGGAGGGAGTCGTTTATTAAAGATTACTAATCCTAGTTGAGATCTAACAAAGAATTAATTTTTCATTTCTGTTCTTTTGTGTATGTATACTTGTGTGTCTGTTAGAGATAGAAGTAGTTCCAAAAAGTGTTGGACTCTTCTCCCTCAAACTCAAAGTAGACCGAGCGTACGTCCTTTAGGCTTAGTCTTGAATTATTTCTAATTAGCAGAATGATGAGCTGGGAAATGTCCGGCTCGAGCTGGCCTGCCGGTTCACGGGGCTTGCTGTGATCTAGACTTTTGGAGGAGGCCAGGTCAGGCTGGAGGAGGAGTGGGCCGATGTCGACATGGCTGTGGTGTCTTTCTTCGGGGCAGGGATGTTCGGAAAGAATCTTCTTGGCTTGGCTAAAGTAGATGGTCTTGGACCCGATCCAAAGGTAGATCACCACGTTCCTCAGGCCGGCGTCTGGGGGAGCTGGAGGAACAGGAGGGCTTGCGACCTCCTCTCCCTGCTGCTCGGACAGCGCCTCGTCGATGATGACCAGCGGACAGACGGACCCCGGGAGGAGATCCTCGGAGTCGAAGAAGCGAAGAGACTCCGAGCCAAAGTAGTCGGGGAACCTGAACAGAAGGACCTTCGCCCCCCCTCCCTCCAGACTGCTGCAGCAGTCCTCGCTGGCGGAGAGGCTCTCCTGGGAAACGGAGCTCCTCTTGGAGTAGCTGTTACTGTTGTAGCAGAAGACCTCATTCTCGTTGAAGTGTATGGACAGATGGCTCTTGCTTTGGGCGGGCTGCTTCGGGGAGGTCTGGGCCCTGCCTTTTGTGTCCGGCCCTGTCCTCTGGCCCTCCTCCGAATGGCCGCCTCCCTTGAAGGCAAAGTTCAGTTTTGGGACGACGACTCTGCCCAGGCCGGGACAGCTCGTCTTTGCATCCCCGCCCTCGCCGAGCAGGTGTTCTCTCGTGTAGTTGATTTGCTGCGAGTCCAGGGAGAAGTGGTGCAGATTGGTCCTGCCGGCAGCCCTTCCCGTCGCCTCCTCGAAGTCGGGGTTTTGGCCTCTGGTGCTCACAGGAGAGTTCCTCGAGTGTGCTGGAGACCCGTTGGAGGACGGGAACGAGGAGAAGTAGGGTAGGGACTCGTCCAGGGACATCAAGGAAGGAATCTCCGAACTTGACTCTGATCCCAAGTCTGAATCCCGATACAGACATCCGCGCCCGCAGCCGCCGCTCCCCAAGTAATCACCCTCCAGGCCGCTGTCAGAGTCCTCTGGCTCTCTAGGAAGCGCCCCCCTAGATACGCTCTTTATTGAAGGAGATGAATAGGACCTCTGCACAATATCGCAGGAGCATGCATGCACTGAGTTTGGCGCCAAAATCCGCATGAATTCCCCGCTCTCTGAGAATTCGTGGAAATACTCGAGAATGATGGTGGAGGAGAGGATGTTAGTGAGGTGATCCTGGGCGGAGTTGCGGCTCCCCTCGAGAGCCCCGATGACCAGGTCGGCCCTGATATCGAGGTTGTCAAGCTCCAGAGAGGAGTGGTGGCCCATCTCAATCTCGAGGATTTGTCTACAGAACCTCAAAACGCCCAGGATGGACCTCCTGAGTCCCTCCTTGGCCTGGCTGCCGACCCAAATCCAGAGTCGCTCCCGGCGAGCGGAGCTCGCTGAGTCCTCCAGAAGGCTCTGTCTCAGCAGATAGATCTTGCTCGAGTTCAAGTTGAAATGGTGGCTCCCGTCCCCCCTCCAGTTTATCAGAGAAGCGGGGATCCCGTGCTCCGAGAGGTAGTAGAGCTTCTGGGAAATCACCCAGTGCCTCTTCCCTAGGTGGCTCACGGAGGGGAGCTCCGCAGTCTCGCCCTCCCTCGGAACGCGAGTATCGGGCCTCGCAAAGCCCAAAGCCTTTTGAAATAGCAAAAGCTGATACGTGAACCCAATGTTCGGGCTGGAAGTGCTCCTCCTCTCCCTCACATAGTCCGAGGCCTCGCTGAAACTCATCTGGTTCTTCCACATCAAGTACCCTATCACCAGGCTCGAAGACCTGGAAACCCCCTCTTGGCAATGCACATATATCCTGCTCTCGCTCCTCTTCAGCTTGGTGTCTATCCACTCAATACTGTCGTACAAAACCCCCTCAATGCTCTCCTGGGGAGTGTCCAATATGTAGTAAGTCCTGTACTCCAGTCTGTCCTCAAAGGCGTTCATGCAGGTATCCCCCGAAACGTTAATTATGTGTGTTATCCTCTTCTCCTGCAGTCTCTCCCAATCACAGGCCAGCTGATACCCGCCAAGGTACAGCCTCCCTTCTATTATCTCGCTACATATCGTCCTGTACTTTTTAATTACGTCCAAACGGTCATTGGTCAACATATTAACTCCCCACTCTCCAGGTGGACCCCAAAACTGCACACTAGTAGCTCTGTAACTCCGCAATGTGTGGCTACACCCAAGTTGCCCTCAGCTCCCTCCTGTCAAAGAACAAAAATAGGCTCAACCTCTCCGCTCCACGAACCCCTGCTAGGCATAAAGGCTCCCTGCTCTCTCCCAGGCTTCCCTTTGGCAAAGGAGTCTCCAACGATACCAACCGCCACAACGATGGCACTCTGGAGACCTCTGATATATCTACTCCCCTCTCTGACTTTCTAAAATTTCCCTCTACTTCCTTTACCTACTCTTTTCCACTCTTTAACCAATTTTTTTCAAATCCAATATTCCAAGTTTTGGCGGGAACGCATGCTTACAGAATTACGAGACTGCTTTCACATTGTGAGATTAATTTTTCATGTTTTACTCCAGGTGAGTTTTGGCGGGAAAATTCCAGAGCAAGAGGAAGGTATTTTTCTGGCAATAAAAAAAGACAGAAAGGCCGGATTTGCATGTTTAAAAGGTGCGATTCGAAGGGAAGAGGGGTGTCAAGAACTCAGAGCGGATGAGCACGGAGGAGAGCTTTCAGCAGCTGCGAGATGGCAGACAGTTGGCGATAGATCAGCCGTCCAGAGTGGCCTCCAGCAGCCAGAGCTGGGGCGAGGGGACGTCAAATCAGAGACCAAGGGAGAGTCTGGGAGCGGAGCAGGTCCAGGAGCTGAAGGATTTGCTTTTGAGGAGGGAGTACAAGGAGAGTCTTGAGCTGCTGCTGGGGTATTACTACGATGGGAGGGTTATCGACAGCTGGGTCGAGAGCCTTATTCCGGAGAAGATAGTATACAAGTATGAGAATGCGGAGGTGCTGAGTTCTGTGGACTCCCACCTGTACGACGTGCCAGGAATCGTCATGCTGAGCTACATAATTCACTGCTACATATGTAAGAACGACATCTTCGGGGCCCTCCAGCCGATTAAGAGCTTCGAGAGGGCATGTTTTGGCCCCAGGGCCTCAGAGAACAGCCGGGACTACCACCATGAGGCCGGTGATAGCTCGAGCCAGCAATTTGTCTCGTGGTGCGACAGCTTTTCACTCAAGAGCGTGATTCAATGGAGCAAGGGGATCATAAAGCATGATTTAAGGATACGCAGACACTTCCTGAGGCTAATAGACATTTACTACTTTTTTAGGATCCAGGTAATCTTTTGGAGGCTTGCAATGTACAAGACGTACCACTTCCCCAGCATTACAGTGTTCCAGCCGGAGGGAAAGTATGGCAAGGAAGTCAGTGAGAACATCAAGATCGACGACTATCTCACATTCTATGACCAGGCAGTTGACGAGCTGCATATCTTAGTCGATGAAATAGATTATATTCTGGACCTCTTCAAAGACTACGACAGACAGGTCTCCGAAAACTGGCTCTTCAAGTACAAGGTGGCTCTCCTCATCCTTGTCGAGGCCCTCACTCTCAAAGACTATTACAGAGAGGCCATCAGGCTGCTCGAGAATTCCATGCAAAAGCACTTTGCAGGTGACATTTCGCTCTACTCGCTTATTGCACGAATCTCCCTCCAGTATGGTAACTTCCCCCAGGTCTACTCGACCCTTAACATTATGGAGGAGCGCCTCCAGCATCCCAAGTTCAACACCAACGTCAATATCGCTCACTACAGATTTACTCTTGGACTACTAAACATGGCTCAAGATGACCCGGTTACTGCCTCGCTAAACTTTAACACCTCAGCAGCCCTATACAAAGAGCTTACCATCAGCCTCAACAAAGAATACCTCCTTCCGTGTAGTGTCTCGTTCAATAACCTCTCGGTGGCCTCCTTCTACTCGAGCAAGCTCCCTAACTCCGTGTCAATACTAGAGAACCAAATATACAACCAAGCCAACTTCTTCTTAAACTCACAGCAACTTTTCGCCACCAACTTTAAGAATCTCAAGACTCTGTACCAGTTCTCATCAGACAAGGACAAGCTAATTAACGAGCTCAGGAGGATATCCAAAAGCTCCCTTAGATACTCCATTCTGATGAATTAATTGCCCCCCTCATTCCCGACCCGGGTGAGAAGAAGGAAAAAGAGACAGACAGATATAAATATATGTCCACTTATTTATACCTGCTTCTACCAAATCTCCCTCTTTTTTCCGCCCACTCTAATAGTATTTGACATTTAAATTGTACTTGTAAATGTGTATTGGATTTCAGAGTGTATTTCCGCCAATGAAGCTGAAACAGACCCATCACCCTCTAAACCCACTCCGTTTCCTTCATCTTGAGCTCCTCTTTCTTCGGATTTTGTCCAAAAGGATTCATCAATCTATCCATTTTGAACCACTCCCTCCTATAGTACTTGAGCAAATCGGTCTTGACCCTCCTCCACGTCTCCACCTTTGGATACAAATAGCTAATGAACTTCTCTTCCGAATTCAACAACATCTTCTCGACTCTTCAAAATTATTTTTTAATTATCCTGTTCCCCTCTATCCAAACACTCCACACATTTCCACAATTTGCTCTTTGTCTGAGGCTGAATGAATGCATGCAAATTTACTCGCACAGAGCCCGCCAAATGACCATTTTGTTCGGACCCCCATGTCTCTCCATACAATAATTAGAGTGAGGAATGCAAGCTGGTATTGGGATCGCCGAACGGATCGGGTATGGGTCTTGATCTCAGAACAGCCCATCTACTCACACGCCTGCAATCAACTCACAGCTCCTCCACGCCACCTCTCGCCAGTTTATTCCCGAATTTAGCCTGCCAGGCCTGGAAGATGTTTGGGCGGGTAAATTCCCGTCCAAAATGTAGTAAATATAAATTGCAATACTAGTGTATCAAAAATATACGACAAGGTATATGTAGCCAGGGCCCGTAATTTTGGAGCAGAGTGTTTTCGGGGAAACTCGTAAAAATTAGAATTCGTCAAGAAGCATTGAGGAAACTGTCGTCGACTTAGGCTTAGTAAACCCAGGCTTGTAGGCAAGGATGAGAACCGAAATACTGGAGAAGATTACCAATAAATCAGGAAGGGAGGAGATTAAGAGGGAGCTCTACCAAGGCCACGAACTCTTCAAGATCTCAAACATGTATAACGAGATGGACCTGATCAAGTCGATTACGAATGTGATTTCATCCATAATCTCCCTCTCGGGCCTAGAGGAGCAAATTCAAATTTACCACAGGAAAAACCTCTTAATGTTCATTGCGACCGTGTTTGGACTTGTGGGGGCGGTGGTGTTGAAGTTCCCCAGAGATCAATGGCTGATCCTTGTTTGCGTTGCGGGATTCTTTCTTGCCATGTTCGGAACTATAATGGTTGATGCCAACTCCCCATTCTCGGGCTTCACCAACTCTTATATCATTCCAAAGGATCTAGACCAGAAAAGCGGGTTCTCCTTTAAAAGAATGTGGAATTATCGTGAGGATGCGTGCTACATAACACCAAAACTGGACCGCAGCACCAATAATCTTGAGCTTCTGTTCCAAAACAAAGACCACCAAGTTTCAAAAACCATCTATATTGGCAAGCTCTTCACTTCGGATGGCTACATAAACACCGACCAGATTTTCGAGATAGTCACAAAAATGATTGTGGAGCTATACGACAAATCTAACGAGAAGAAAAAGAAGTAACATCTAGGCAGTATACGCCTCCTTCAATTCCACCCACCTCCTCTCTAGCAAATATTCTATATTTCAATCATGCCAAGAATTTGGCCACCTTTATACGCAAACCTAGCCAGATATCGCTAATTAGAATACTATCTACTTGCTCTCTTCCACACTTTTTTTTCTCGCTAGAATTCTCTAGATTCACACAGAACTCCTGTCCATTATTCCCCCCCCCCCAATCCATGCAAAATAATCCTGACTGTATAATTAAACTGCGGGTGAATGGCGCCAAATCCACGTTGACATTAATTGGTAAATTGTCAAAAAGAGAAACCAGAATGAGAGAAATGTATGCATTGGGGTTGTTCGAGTAATTTTGATAAAATGCCAAGGCTATCTGACTATTCGAAAGAGATTTCGAAAACAAGACGTAAGTTTCCGGGTGCTCAAGCCGAGCAGTGCCAGCATCAGTGCAGTGTGGGGAAATTGCATGCATGTGACACAGTTTGCAAATTTGCTGTCATCTGTTCGTGCTGATTCCCAGAGGGGATAATTGACTGAAAATGTAAAATTGTAGAATCGCTAAATTACTCTCTTTTGGAGAACGACTCCAAAGGAGTCCAAAGGCTTAATAAGAGCAGCAAAGGGTTAAAGACCAAGTTTAAGACCAGTTCATTGGACACCAAAAATGTGTACGAGTCTTTTGCCGTATTGTCAAACCTGGAGGATCCTGCAGGTAGGTTGAGCTGAATCGCTTGGGCTACGTCACCTCGGATTTTAACCACTTTTAGAGTTGGATTTGGTCATGGAGGGCCCAAAAGACAAATACAAGAAACAAATCTTGGGTCTGATGGAAACGGAGCTGAAAAAGAACAAAATCTCAAAAATCTTCCGACAAGATAGAAATTGTGCGGCCAAGAGCATAGGTATGGATTCATCACTGAAGCTGGGGATGGAGGCTTACTCCTACTCAGAGGGAGCAGAGTGGAGTCCAATGAACCCAAGCCTAATGTGGAGGAAGAAAAAGGAAAAGGACAATGCGACCACTATTTCCTCGTCGTTCTCCAACCAAAGAGCGTTGATGAACAGTCCAGGAATTATTAGGGAGCTTGAGAATGAGCTTGGCCCCGTTAAAGGGTCCATAAAGCTTGCAAGCACGGGGGAAAAGTTCCAGGACATCAATATTGGTATTCCCATTGTCGCAAAGGAGGTTTGGAAGGATGAGCCTCTTTCGAAGATTACAAAGATTGCTCCCCAGGACAGGGAAAACCCCAACTCGGGGTACTATTCTCAGTGGGAAACTATATACGACCACATTGGTGTTCAGCCTACTGAGTTGGTTAAAATGTCGGACTTTGGTAATATCAAGCTTCCCTTAAGAAGCGTCCTGTCAATGTCCCAGGAAGCGTCTATGCAAGTCGAAAAAAAGCTTCTGGAAAAGGAGGGAGCCTTGGAAATCAACCTTTTAAATCTGGTTGACCCCCATAGCCAGAAACTCAACCACAATGACATGCCTGAGAACAAGATGTACTGCGAGAGAAAACCAATAGATAAGAGCTGTGCTCGGAGGAACTTGACCACTGAGAAACAAAAAATTCTATTTGGAGATGATGTGGATAAGGAGATGCAGGAAAGACACAATAAGGATTTAATGAGGTTACGAACCTATAACATAAATTTTGAAAAGCATCTTGGCTTTAAGTTGACAGGCAAGGTGTGTCTAGACAATATTGAGGACAAGGTTATTTCTTTGGAGACGAACAATAACTCCAAGTTGATTGGAAGGGAGTTTAGAGAGCTCAGAGACCAGTTAGGGTGGGAGGTGGATGGCGAAGACGTGTCCAAGGGCAAAGAAAAGGAGTTCAACATCTACGGAAATCTGTTGGACCAGAAGAACAAGTCCAATGAAGCTGTTGTTAATCGTCTTATTGAAAATACCACACTGTATCCTTGTTTTGACGAGGTCCTCTTCGAAAACACCTTCAGAATACATCCAGACAAGAACAGAAATCGTGTCTCACTCATAACTGACCATCTGGACGCAACTTCAGTCTTGAACTCGGGAGATCTGCTTCTCAACATTCACAAAAGACAGTATACGCCACCTCTGGCGGAGAACTTCCCCAAAGGCCTTCCGTCTGTAGTTCAAGATCCCCGAATCATTTGGCAGAGAGAATTCCTCAACATTCCCTATGAAGTCACAGCAGACCTGATCAAAAAGATCCGGAGAGGTTTTTGGGACGAAATCGCCAATGATATTGTAAAGAGTAGCTATGGGTCCATCTCCATCTCATCAGTGGAGTCCATCTCCAACATCAAGAAATTCATTTTGAATGAGCTCAACTACAGTTCCATGTACAATGTTGACGAGCCCTTTGATGTCTCACCACCCAATTTAGCTCCAATTGAGAGGGACACACAGCAGAGAGTGGGGGCAAATTTCAAGCCTCAGTTGATCAATAACAGCAATAAGCTAATCCTGACTCCAAAGTTGAAGCTGGGTTTTGGGAACAATAGTTTGATCTCGAGTCCTCTCTCCAGAACCAAGGACAGGATGAGTGGGGAGATGGTCGGCAAGCTCTCGTACAGATCGGATGAAAAGCAAAGCTCCGAACAGAAAAGACTGGATGTATCCACCATCAACTACATTCCCGAGTGTGAGCTCTATGAGACAGCTCTATGGAACAGGTACGAATTCCCGAATGATAGCTCTAACAAGGGAGTGATCCGAAAGGTTAAGGGCTTGGAGATAGTGGAGGGAGACCCTCTGTATAAAGATAACGTTATTTCCAAGTCCAATGAGTGGAGAGCTGAAATGGAGAAGCAAACCAGGGAGAGAAAGGAGGGGGTGGAAATGCTGGTCAATTCTCAAGGGCAAAAGTACTCGTATCAAGACTTGATATCCAAGTTGAACGGCATTGTGGAGTCCAGGATTGAGGATATGAGCAAGAAGGAGCTGGCCAAGCTCAGCGAGGTACTCAAGGAGCAAGAGCCAAGCGAGCCCGTCAAGGCACGTCCCTCAGCCAAGGAGGAGGTTGTCACAGAGACAAGCAAGCTCCAAAAGGACAACAGGCAGTTGAACATATCCAGTCTGAAGAACCTGGGAGTCACCAATTTCACAAATAACCTACAGGGGGATATTCACACCAATTTTGACTCTATTGACTTTAACAAGTCAGGAGTCCAGCAAAACTACTTATTTAAGAAGATCCGAAATTCCCAAAAAACTGGCAAAAATAAGGTAGGATTTGATGTTGTTAACGATGAGTATGACGAAGACGAGAGCTCCATTCGAGATGACGACTCTGAGGAGTTTGAAGACCTTTCCAGTGAGAACGATGAGGACTACAGACAGATTTGTGAGACCATTCAAGTGGAGCCTTGGGATCCCACCAATTTAATGTTCACAAAGACTCTCTTCAAGTCGACCAACATTGTCTTTTCGACTCTGTCCATCATCATTGCAAAGGATTCCAAGTTCAGAAATAGAATTGAGCTGCACGAGCTCGGGGAGCACGGACTGATCATTTGGTTGAGTCGGGAGACGGTGGGCCTGAAGGAGAAGGTCATGTCTTGCTGTAGTAAAGAAAAGGGCAGGCTGAGGATTAAGGGTGGAATTTACTTCACTCCTGAAACTGAAATCTCGCCGATTGAGCCCTGCACGGAGATCCCTGGAAACTTTTCATTCACCATCACTGGAGTGAGCTTGTCTCAGCTGGTTTTGAACAAGAGCTCCCCCAAGCAGTTGGACTATGTTAAGAAGTATGTGGCCAGCTACGAAAGATCAATCATCCAGCACTTGAATTATAGTAATATAAGTAGCTTTAACGAAAATGAGACATACCATCAGAATTCTAATGCGAAACTTGCAAACATGACAAGAAGCCTCAAGAATGAGAACAATCTGGTGGATGACTCTTCAATCATGGAGCAGACTCAGTTTGGAGTGAATGTGGATACAGATATTGATATAGTTACAAGATATGATAGGAAAACGATCAACAATATTGATGTGATGAGCTTGATTCCAGCTCTGAGGAAGAGTCCGATTTCGGGCCAGAATACGATTTTGGTGGTAACTGAGAACCCTCTCTTGAAGGGGATCCTGCCAGTCTCTTTATCCGGTCTTCCCAGGATCACGATGAGGTTCAGTCTGAGAAGAAACCGTCTTTTGCTATGGAGATCTATTAGATGTCAGATCTGGAAGGCTCAATACATAGACTATTGTTTCAAGAGCTCGATTGTGCCTGCAAAGAAGCTTATAAGTTTCATCTCGAACGCCTTTTCAAAGTCTAGCTCTTTCAACTCCTTTGATATGGGAGGCCTATTGTTTCAGGAAAACCTGTTCTCTCACTGCATCAATGTTGCTTTGTCGCGAAAGGAGCCAAAGGAGATGATCTTCAGGGGGTGTTATATGGGGGACGAGGGGTTCCTCAGCATATTCCCTCTACTCAGCCAGCTAAAGTCGCTGGGAAAATTGGACCTGGGCATGAACAACTTGACTGTTCGCTCATTACCTCTGATTTTGAAGGTGGTGAAGAATTGCAATTGCAAGAAGCTCCTCCTGGACTTCAACAACCTGGGACCGAACAAGACCAAACGCGAGTTCTCGATGTTCTTCAAGCAGATTCTGTTCTCCACAAATGTCGAGTATTTGAATCTCTCCAGGAACAAGATCAATGGACGCTGCATAGATTCCTTGGACACCATGCTTGACAACTCAGCAACGAAAAACAAAACCTTGGAGACTCTGTGCTGGTGTTCAAACGGGAACACGCTACCCGAGATTGAGACCTTGCTAATTGCTCTACAGCCCTGCTGTGCAAATCTTTCCAGGGTGTTCCTTGGAGGGAACCCCATTGAGAGAGTTGACGCCTTCAAGAGAAGGTTTAGCCCAATCAAAATCATTATGGAGGACGTTAGTCTCCAGTATGTGAACAGGTCCGGCGAAGGCCCGGTCGCTAAGGAAAATTTCAGGAGCTCCAGCAGCAGAAGAAAATCTACAGGATTAAGTAGGAAAACTCTATCGTCCAATTATAGCATGTACTTTTCAAATTCTGGGCTCTTTGCCCAATAATAACAATAACAATAATATTGAAAACCCAGTCTACTACTCTACCAGAATCGGAAGATAACATAGCTAGAAGTCTTGTGGGAAAAAAGCCACCAAAGTAATGGATGAGGCCAAATCAATCCGACAAGAAAGGAGAAGGGGGTGGTGGCCAAACGCCTCTGATGCTCCTGACACCTGTGCCAAACTACAACTAAATATGCCTCTCTATTAATCTAAATGATCCTCTATTTGCGTCCACTCAATATGTTTGTCATGCTACATATATATATATATCTATACTTCCCACTAACCCCCCCTCCTGAGATCTATTTTTCCCGAGATTACATGCAAAATTCCCCGCAATTTGCCAATTTGGCGGGCTCGGCCCGACATTAAGTAAATAGAGTGAGGGTGCAATAATTAATTGATTGGGAGAAGAAACAAACTTTGCTTTGACAGTAAGGGTCTTACTAACCGAAGAGACCAAACACACTAAGGTGTCTCGTTGGAGTCTGGATCTACACCTTGGGATGAATTAAGGTACCTGTGGCTCGCTCAACAAATTAGCATTTGAAACTCTAATTATATATATATATATATATATATTAAAGGGAAAGGAGGCTGGCAAAAGAGCTGGCCGAACACAAACACAGAAAATCGACAGGAAGGTTGCTGCAGACGCCAGTAAACCCTGACATATCACTAAAATATGAAGATCCACATCTTTATCCAGATAATTTGTCTGATTTTCTCTAGAATTGGACTAGGAATTGGAGAAGAGATCCGACTCTCAAGCTCAAGAAATACTGGATCCAACAATGCCACTGGAGAAAACAACATAATGCCCATTGTAGGAAATGTAGCCAATATTAATGTTACTACTAATACTACTTATAATAATAATTCTTCTCTGACTACCTCATCTATCACTAAGAGTAATTTGGACGCTTCTGACAGTATTAAACAACACATAAATGTTGGACTGCAACTAACCACTTCAATCCCAACATTCACCCAAGATCTATCTGATAAGAACTCTTTATCCACTAGGGAATCTACTGTTAAACAATTGGGATTGGATGACCTCTCCGAGTTTATAAAAAGTGACTCGGTTGTGCTATTTTACGTCCCGTGGTGTGTCTTTTGCCGTGGAATTATGCCTGAATTCGAAAAAGCTGCTAGTATGTTCAAAGACAAGAAGATACATTTTGGCAAGATTGATTGTAATGAACATAGGAAAGTAGTTCTTCTTGAGCAAGTAATGAGGTTTCCGACCATTAAAATATATTCAGAAGGCCAAAGCCAGTATTTTGCTGGGCTTCCAAACGCTGTCTCAATTGTCAACTTTTTGAATAACGAATTTAACAGAGATATTTTGATTTCTGATTTGAATGTTTTAAATGTATTTAGGAATACCGACAATAATTCAATAAAGGTGGTTGCAATAGTTGATCACGAAGAAGGGAACGGAATGAATTCTTTGTCCGCTGTTTCATCTTCTTATACCAGACTCAGCCACAAATACCATAGTATTTTCTTTGCACATGCATTAAGAAATAATACTGAAGTTATCAACTTTATTCAGAGTTATTCATCCAACAATAAACCAAAGAGTACAACAACATATAACACAGTAAAAGAGAATTCTCTTGCAATTTTCACTCCTTGGAATGATGATAACCCCGATGATAAGCACGGAATGGTTCTGATTGATAAAGTGGACTTTAATAACTTTGAGAGTTTAGAGAAACAAGTGCTAAAGTATCAATATCCATTAATAACAGAATTTGATCCTCTATTTGCTCAGAAATTGTTTTCAAGTGAACGTGCAATTTCTTTCCTGTTTATCAACAATGATTTGCCAAATCTCAAAGATATTTTGGAAAGATATAGACGAATTGCAATGCCATTGAGAGGAGAAATTCTATTTGTAAAATCTGGAACTTCACTTGCCTTTGAGAGAAGAATTGCCCAAGTTTTGATAAATGAGGACTGTCCTCTTCCTTGCATTTCCATATTAAAATTTCCAAAGAAAGATGAAGGAAAGGTGATCACACCCAATTTACCAAACATGCTTCCAATTAAGCGTGTTCAACCCCCTCTAGTTTATAGGTCCCAATTTTCTGGATCAAACCTGCTCAAAGATTCAAACATGGAGCATTTTTTTGAAGATTTTGTATCTGGAAGACTTCATCCTTATTTTAAAAGCGAAGAACCACCAAGTGAGGAGGATAATGATGGGCCTGTTCGAATCGTTGTTTCAAAAACTTTCAAAAAAGAAGTATTGGAGTCAGATTTGGACGTACTCATTGTATTCTATGCTCCTTGGTGTGGCCATTGCCGAAAGTTGGAACCTGATTACAATGCACTTGCTCAAAGACTTCGTGGAATTAATGATAAGTTGAAAATTGCAAAGATTGATGGATCTCAGAACGAAGTTGATAATATTCAAATTTTGGGATATCCTTCGATATTGCTATTTAAATCAGGAAAAAAGACGGATCCAATAATGTATAATGGTGACCGATCTGTTGCAAATATGATCAAGTGGATTTCTGAAAATACCAGCTTCAAGTTTGACCATCTTCAATATTTAAACCCTGAATTAGCATTTGAAGACGATGATCTTGATATGGCACTTTCTCATGAATTATAATAACGAAAACTGAAATTTTCGTCATGTATGTTTTGATTAACATCCAATTAAATTTATAGGTTTTTTTTAATTATAGTGAAATAAATTATATTAGCCTTTGATTTTCTAATAAAATTACATGTTTTGAGTGTTCATGTTCTGTTCATTGTAAATGCTCTTACTGTTAAGAATTTGACTTCTATGTATTATCTGATTTCCATTTGGCTGCTTGACTACTTGGTCATTATTTCTTGGAGGTTTACATAAAGAAAGTGCTCCACTTTGATTTTTCCAAGTACAATATGTGTAGAATGCATTTAAACTAGGGAAACAACCGGCTGAAATTCTGGATGCTGGGCCCATTTTATAATTAAATTGATGATTTAAATTAATTTGATTTGGACATTTGCAATTGGGAAGATAAGTATTGACCTCCTCTGATTCATGTTGAGCAGGGTTATTTTCATCAATAATTTTGATCATATGCAACTTAGTTAAACATTTCCAGGAATAATCTATTGATTTAGGCTGATATCTGATGAAAAAATGATGAGCCAAAGATGCTTGAGCTGAGATTCTTTTCGAAGGACTTTTTTCTAACAATCTTCTCAACAAATCAATGACGTCATCCGCCCAATTTACATCCCCAGAAGAATAATTGGCTGAAATATGCTCTTTAATTTTTTTTTCAACGCTTGAAAAATCAAATCTGAGTATTTTTTCATTTGCATTACAATGTATTTGATGATTACACTCAATTAACCTTTGCCCCGTAACTAATTCATACAATATAGTACCAATAGACCACATGTCAACCTTTTCATCATAGTCATTGTTTAAATATACTTCGGGAGCGGTAGCAAAACATGTACAACAATGTCCTTTAAGCCTTCCCCCAATCGAAGTTCCAGAATTTCCCAAATCACAAATCTTCACTAAAGAATTGCATGTGTTAATATCACGTACAATATCAGTTAGCATCAAATTTGCTGTCTTCAAATCTCTATGAACAACTCCTTTAGAGTGCATTTGACTGATTCCAACAAGTAAATTATACATTAGACTCCTTACAGAATTGATAGGAAGACCATTTTTATATTTAAATCTCAATAATTGACGTATTGTTCCTCCATGGAATAACTCCATAATCAAGTACTCTCTATTGTCGGTTCTATTCTGGAACCAGTCCAATTTTCTGACTATATATTCACTTTTGCACTTTTCCAAATAATCCGCCTCTCTTGATAGGGAACCAGACATTTCTGATTTAACAGCAACAAATTCAAATGTTTCTCTATTTAGACCAAGAAACACCTCTCCATTGCCTCCTTTACCCAGTGATGCTTCGGTAAATATGATATAACTCTTTCCCATGTCCCCTTGAATTTTTTTTTCTTGTACATCTTTAAACTGACTTGTTGAAGAGGAATTTTCATTAATCGCCATCTTCTGATGATTTTCTTTGGTATTAATCTTATATGCCAGAATTTCAGTATTGAACATAATTTTTGATCCAACTAAATCTGAAATATCTTGGACCTTAAGCACAAAGGCAATATTACATTCATTTGGCTGAGATGTCATTACTCTGATTTTTGTACCTGAAGATACCACAATAATGTCAGGGAATAAGGGAATTGGCAAATATGATCCCGTAATACAATCCTTATAAAAGTATTTGCATGCTTCAGTTTGATTGGAATCTCCTTTTCTTGTCAATCTAAATTCACGGTCCTCATTCTTGATCCATAAATCAAAACTTGAAGTTATGCATGCTGGCGGGTCAGGGTATGAAATATCAACGTCTGTGATCCCATCTTCCGGGCCTATTCTATATCTCACATTTGCTTTAAGTGTGTGAATTTGTACGATGGGAGATACCTGAAGAAGGAAGTATATATTTTCTGAATTATTCAAAATTGAAACCATCGGCTTTCTTTTACACAAATTTAAATACTAACACATCCCTTCGAATTTGTAAAGTGGACTCTTTGGTCTTAATTAGAAATTTAATTTTTAAAACTTGAATATGAATAATAATAGTTACTTTAATTAATTATATATCGTACTTGATACAATTATTGTATAATGAATTTTCCTTTTTTTTAAACCATTTAACTCTTTGTGGGAATTGCACTTGAGCAGGAAAACTATTTAATTAATAGTAAAAGGATACAGGCTCTAAATATATTTCTCTTTTGAGAAAAATTGAGCTGTCTTTTTCACCTTCCTCTCCTTTTTTTTATCTCAAAATCTCATTATTTTCCTATTTTTTTTCTTAGAAAAATTCCTTTATATTTCGTATTTAATTATATGCATATTTAAGTATAGCCATTTTTTCCTTAAAGTTTGCAACAAGACTGCACACAACACGTGTCAATTTGCATGTGCAAAATTGCAATACCGGCGTGGCAGCAGTTCCACATGAAAGTAAACCGGTACTAAAACACTTGCATACATTTTTTTTGTCCACATGACATGACGTCAATAAAAAAAATTTTGAAGAAATTAATTAAAAAAAAATTAGACACTAGATTATGCCAAATACTGATAATAGTTTAGTAGATTTTTGATGCCTTAACATCATTTATAATACAAAAGTGTTAAAAAAATCATAGGTTTTAGTATTTTTTTGCTTTATAAAGTGCATGCAGGTTTTCCACATAAACATGCATACATAGTAAACTTGGCAGCCATTTGCAGGCATTGATTTGTTTGGTTGTTGCTACATACTAAGTATATTTAACAAGAAATCCCAATATTTTATTTCATATTAGTTCAAGAAGGTAATCTGACACTCTCTTTCCAAAGCTAATAATTAAGCAATGAGGGGCAGAAATATATGTGGGGAGCATAGTGGGGCAGTGCAAAAGTTGTAGATTCAATTAATTAGGCGGAAACAAAAAATAAAAGATCATTAAGATAAAAAAGGACGAACTTTAAAGTCTAGAAAAAAAATTTGCTATATTAAGGAAACTACATATTGAATTGAGCCCTCATTAAATTGTTTAAATTAGTGAAATGCTCACCAGATGGAGCTGAGCAATAAGCCGAATTGTTATGAGGCAGAGTATACTGCTAACGAGTTAGCAATAGCGGCTCAAAGAAGGGATAAGACTACATTGCATAATATTATTCAGCAGCTAATTGAAACTGGGAATACTGGTATATTGAATGAATCAAATGCACTTCACTGGTCGGTTTATTATAGATGGGACGATGTTTCCATTCACCTGTTAAGTTTGGGTTGTGATCCATTTATGGGAGATATTAATGGAGATACAACTGTGCACTACTGTATTAAGTCTGGAAACTTTTCCATGTTAAAGTATTTATACGAAAAGTATGGTAACAAGATTTTTTATGTAAAGAATAGGAATCAGTTTGGACTGATGCTTACTGCTGCATCTGAAATAGCAGAGGGGAGAGTTCAGGATTTGCTCAGAGTTATGGAGTGGCTGTATCTTCAGGGGTATTCTCTCGAAGAACAAGACATTCTGGGCCAAACTCCCTTATTCTGGGCAACTAAGAGAGGCAATTACGGTATTATTCAATGGCTGATAAGCCATGGAGCGAATACAGGCCACAGGGACCATAAAGGAAATACATTGCTCCATGCTGCTTGTTCAGGTGATATTGATGATGATACTGTGAGCTTTTTGTGTGACTTGGGCCTCATCCATCTTCTATCTCACACTAATTATGAGAGTCCAGCTGTTGGAAATACTGCCTTTCAGATTTGTTGGACTAAAAAGAATTATTGGCTGGCTTTAATGCTAAACTTTTGGTACTATCATAATAAGCTATTTGGAAGGATTTCCATGCTCAGAAACCCATATTCTGTGTATTACTGGTTTATCTCGATTCTAAATTTAATCGTAGTTTTTATCATGGTCAGCACCCTCAAGCTATATAGGGAATTCTTGGAAGGAATTGATCTGAGTTATTTCTACATTTGGTTTATTTTCTTTGGTGCAACGCAGCTATTCTGGATTTTATCAAATGCTGGCAGTGACAATTACGTTAAACATCCGATTTATCAAAAGCTAATCTCCAAGCTTCCTCGTGATAAGTTACTTCTCTTAGAATCACATGGACTTTACCTGCCTCTATTGTCTCCCCAGGCAAAAAAATTAAGTTCAAGCTCCAATATTTATCAGCTAATGCTCAAAGAAAATGAACAAGTTCAACTTAATAATCAGCTTATTGATATGAACAAACTCGTGTTTAATGGCGAGCATTTTAATATTAATAAGTATAGAGAAACTTATAATAGTCACATTAGTAGGCAAATCGAGCTATCGAATGAGATCGTTGGGTTAATGCCTTTTGTTGCAAAGGAGAGGCAGTCCAACAATTCTAAAATATATATTGATATTGTCGAGGGTAGACCAATTAATTCGACCGCCCCGGTTTTACCCAAAATTTGTGTTACCTGTCGGACGGAGAGGCCATTTAGGGGGCATCATTGCTCAGACTGTGGATATTGTATACAAAGGTTTGACCATCACTGCGTCTGGATTGATTCCTGTGTTGGGTATGGTAACCAAAGGGCATTCTTTTTCTTCCTGAAGTTTCTCACGATCTCGTTCTCCTTATATTATTTCTTATTCCAACAATACTGCTCACTTAGATTCCAGTTTTCAGCGTCCCTTAAGAAGATTTCATCCAATGACTTGAATAATAGCTGGTTCACAATGCAAACTGGAGACCTCTTCCTTGGGGTTGGCGATACTGAGGGAATCTATTTCCATGAAAAAGCCTATTACTTTATGACATCTGATCCCTGGTTCGCTCTGATAATGTTCAACAGTATCATGAATATTCCATGGATGATTTTCGTTCTTTACCTATTCGTCAGACATGTCAAATCAATCATGTCTAATGTGACATTTTATGAATACTATAAGAAGCCAGAGGCTATTAAGAAGAGGTTTTCCGGACGTAATACGGAAGGGTTCTGCTACGATATGCAAGGCAGGACATTTTCCACCTGCATAAGAAGTATCTTTGCCTATTTTACTAAGAATAATTCCTGGGACAATATTGACTTCTTTACAAATATTAGGCAGCCAGAGAAGATTGTAGGCGACCCCTCCATGTATATTCCTATTGAAAGCAACGTTCCGTATCAGAGTCTTTCTCAGATATCTCCAAGCAACAATGTCACCTTTACTAACGAGAACGGAGATCCGATGCCTAACATATTTCCTTCTCACGTTTCTACTGGCCCCTCATTTCATCATTCTCATTTGAACTTCCAGCCAAAGCCTTCAGCTTATTATCAAGTCAATCCATACACTGGCAGTCATCCTTATAATTAGAGAATAAAACCTTCAGCTAAGCTACTCCAATCTCATGGTCCATGTGTATTCAACGCAGGTAAACTATTCAAAGTATTCTCCCACCTTAATCTCTATTCTTCCCTGCCTTCAATTTTTCTTTCTCGCCTCTGCATGTTTTCCTCGCCACTTTTCTGGCTGGCCCCTTTAAATTACACAAAAATGGCGGGAAAATTCGAGTCAAATTTTACCAGGGAAATTAATCGAGGCTTTAAACGACAAGGGGAGAGGGATACTAAATAAAAACGGTCTACTACTAGGAGCTGAGGTATGGATGGAGAAGGGAAGATACAGCAGCTAAGATGATGAAAAAGAGACAGGCAAGTCGTTCAAGTGAGGTGGCTGCAGTAACAGACAATGACGGTGATTTGGGATCTAAGTACTCGATAAGCAATTTTGACAGCATTCTTATGGCTTGGGATTTCTTCAAGGATATAGATGAGGAGGTTTTTGGAGAGGAGAAGCCAGATGTTGTCAACTCTTTCGATATTTCCGGAGAGGTTTGCCAAGTAAAGGATAATCCGACCAAGTTTATTACATCCAAGGAGTACTTGGATTATTTTTTCCCTCTATTTCTGCTGGAGTGCCAGCAATCTATTCAGAGAGCCAAGCAGATTGAGATGAGTGACTTTGATTCTTTCTCACTTAAGGATGTTAGAGCGGTCTCTTCTAATAAGGCGGAGGAGTCCAACTTCTTGACTCTAGTATTTGAAAGAAAGAGAGCCGAGGAATTGATCTACTTTTCGCCACAGGACATAGTTTTGATCATTTTCGACCCAGACTTCAGACAGGATGAGCTTTCGGACAATTTAAAGCACGTTATTGGGGTGGTTCAGGGTTCCAATTCAAATGGCAAGATAACTTTAACCACCCTGAACCCAAATTACTACATTGAGGACAAGACGATGAAAAGGAGGTTGGCCTCATTTACTAGTTTAGAAAGGTGGGTCTCAAGAATGCGACATTTTGGCGACTCCTTGGGGATTAATAGTTCAGGAGCGGATTTGGGTGCAAACTTCTTAGCAAATTCCTCCCAAAATTGGAGCTTGTCCAGAATAACATCATTTTCGACAAACTACAGAGAACTTAGCGGCCTGTTTTCACTCCCGGAGCTCCTATTAAAGGACGACCTTCTTTGCAGAGGCAGGAAATGCGAGCATACAATGAAGATCCCCACACTGTTACATGACAGGCTGCAAGAAAAGTACAACCCGTCTCAGATGAGTGCATTGAATGAATGCCTCAAGTACAGCGGGATAAGCCTAATCCAGGGCCCCCCTGGCACTGGGAAGACTACGACTATCATTGGAATTATCAGTGCCTTATTGTCCTCTACATTTGAGGTAAAGAGCAGTAATTCAGAGGAGGAGGAGAAGGGTGAGGGCGAGGAGGCTTTGGAGACAAAGAGGAGAAAATCTGAGGAGGGGATCCCGGGAATGTACGCTCAAATTCTTAAAGCTAAGCCTTGGTGCTATGATCCGGATTATGTACCTTGGTATGATTCAGAAATGAAGAATCTCCGGATATCAAGGCAAGAAAAGGTTGACATCAATAAGGTGACTTTGGATACAAGTAGTAGGAAAATGGGACCCAGAAAGTTGCTGGTTTGTGCTCCCTCTAACGCTGCCATTGATGCAATTGTCAGGAAATTAGTCAGAGACCCAACTACAGAAGATGGCGGCATTTTGGACAGTAGTGGCAATTATTGCACCCCCACATTGGTTAGGGCGGGCCCCAACTTTCACCCAGATTTGCATGACTTGAGTTTGGAGTATAAGCTGCAACAAAGGCTACAAAGAAATGGTTTTGATGCAAAGAACTGTAAGCAGGAGGTCAGACAGCAGACTCAGTGGAAGATTTTGCAGGAGTCTCAGATAGTTTGTGCAACTCTTTCAGTTTGTGGAAGTAAAGAGTTGATCTCAATTCTAAGTCAAAATGGGAGAATGCAGGCGTCTGGGAGTGGGGATAGGAGCGCATTGTCGTTTGACACTGTAATAATAGACGAAGCATCTCAAGGTGTTGAGTTATCTACGCTGATTCCGTTGAAGCTTGGCTGCAAAAGACTGATTTTGGTGGGAGACCCAAAGCAGCTCCCTGCGACGGTTCTCTCAAGAAGAGCAATAGAGCGGAAATATGACATTTCCCTTTTCCAGAGGCTCCAAATGAGTGGGCACCCGGTGGTAATGTTGAGTGTCCAGTACAGAATGCACCCTCTGATTTCCGCGTTTCCTTCAAAGCATTTTTATGATGGGGAGCTACAAGACTATAAGGATATACTTAGGACTAGAGCTCCGGTGATTCCTTGGGACGAGATTCCGATTTTCAAGCCTTTTACTTTTTTTTCGGTGAACTCTGAGGAGGAGCAGGGGAAGTCGATTTCCAACCCACTGGAGGCGGATTTTGTGTGCCAGATCTTGGAGCTACTCGGGTTGATTCTTTACGAGAATCAGAAGAGACTGGCGGAGAGGGCGGAGTCAGGTGATCAGAGCAGACAGTGGTATGAAAGGATTGCTGTGATTTCCCCATACAATGAACAAGTTAAGATAATTAGGAAGAAAATCAAGGAAAAGTTTGGATTAACTCCAGAGACAATTTGTCCAATAGATGTTTCAACGGTGGACGGGTTTCAGGGCCAGGAGAAGGATTTCATCATCTTTTCAGTGGTACGATCTCAGTACATAGAGGAGGACTCTCTGTACAGTATATATAACCGGAAGACAAATGCAGGGTTTATTGCGGATAAGAGACGTATTAATGTAGCATTGACAAGAGCAAAGCATAATCTGTGGATTGTGGGGAATAGTCGATATTTGTTGGGTAACCCCGAGTGGCGCAGTCTTTGGGATTATGCATGCAAGAGCAACTCCCAATTTTCAGTAGACTTTAAGAGAATTGGGTCAATGGAGAATTACTTGAAGCTTTGGTTATATGGGTTTCTAAAACGAAACGAGTCATGTAGAAACACTCTTCGCCAAGCAGTTCCAGAGTTTATCCATAATCTGACCCTTGACTGCTCAATATTCGAGAAGAATGCGGACTCTTCATCACCTGGGTCAGAGATCAAGTCCAAGATAGACCCAAAGTGCTTTGTTGACCTCAAGGAGGACAAGCAGGGCTACGAGTCTAAGAACAAGAGGGGTGTTAAGGTTTTCCAGACGGGGCACAGGCCTATAGAGGTGGAGGATAACGGAGTAGTTCGCAAGTTTAGAAACATGGACCTTGACCTTTTTTGTGATATAAATGAATATGAGTCCGGTAAATATAGAGATGCCGAATTGGAAGGCTCTGAATAGATCAGCAAAGCAAGAAACTGCCTCTGTGATGGAGTCCAAGTATTTCCCTTATTTCAGTTGCAAGACTGGCATTATGACTACCTAGAATTTATTTTTAAATCGATTCTACTAAATATTACTTTCCGAATCTTTACCTATTTCATTCTCTATCTAACCCTTAAAATACCCAAACAGCCATACCGGTATTTACATGAACACAATTAATGTTATTGCATGTGGATGAATTATTTATTATTGTGGACTAATAAATAATAGTGCATGCAAATTAAAAAAAGTGCCGGGTGGGATGTTTCTGATCAAGTTTCAGTCTTCCTCAGGGAGTCCAAAGTTGCTGTTGATTTCTTTTTCTGATACTCCTGGCATCTTTTTCTTGATCCACTGTCTGAGACTGCAGATGTTATCATCCCAGATGGACAGTTGTTGATTTGCAGTTTCAATGTTTTCATTCAGAATTTTGGGGTTGTCTTTTATGGTGGTGTTGATGTTTTCAAGTCTAATGGCTAGTTCTTTCTGCTCCAGCATGATTTGGTCGAGTTCTTGGTTTTTTTTTTCTCGGAGTTGGTGCTCAGGGGAGTCGGTTTCTTTGGACTCTTTGATAATTTTTTCTAGGGATTTGATTTGTTCTTTGGTGTCTTGTATTGTGTTCCTGAGTTATCAACGAGTGCAGGAGGATAGTTTGCGAACATTGGTAGGAGATGGTGGCATGTATGCCATTAAACTTACTTTAGGTAGTCCAATCTGTTTTCCTTGGTGAACTTAGCGGCGCTTGGAAGAGCCCAGAAAATATTCAGTGATCCAATTTTATCACTAACGACCAGAGAATCATCCACTAGGCTTTGGA
The DNA here is from genome assembly GCA_027243985.1 of Cryptosporidium canis. Classification (NCBI taxonomy): domain Eukaryota; phylum Apicomplexa; class Conoidasida; order Eucoccidiorida; family Cryptosporidiidae; genus Cryptosporidium; species Cryptosporidium canis. Next base: position 129,546 of record JAPCXC010000023.1, on the reverse strand, counting down.
GGACATCTTTGACAGTTTGCTCGATGATCCCACACTTCTTCCCAAGCTTTTCGATTTCCTTTAGATTAAAGCATTCTTTCTGATTGTTGGGGTTAAATGAGTTAAAATTTTGAGAAATTATAAATATCCTCCATATTTTCTCAGATAAAATACTTACTTTTTCGTATAGAGAGTTTAACAGCCTGAAACGTTAAGATGGAACAGTTGGATAATTTCACTAGATTCCAAATTTTGAATTAATGAACATACCTTGAACGCTTTTCTTCCATGGAAACTCCCCTTTTCGACATTTTGACAACTTTGATCCCAGAAAAAAAATGTGAGTGCTTGCTTTAACTTAAAGTTCTTCTTTATTAAAAGAACCGAATTTTAATTTTATGAACATGATATAATTTTATTATTTTACATTCGGAAAAAAAGATGACGTAATTCTTGCATGCATGTATCACATGCCGGTATGGCACTTTGGCCACATTAAATATATCACGACAGCACAAAGGAAAGAACAAGGAAATTAAATAAAATTAATATATACTTTCAGTGCAGAGTCTAGAGTTAGATTTATCAGTTATTTTTACTAGCTTGCCTTTTTTCAAACTCTTGTAGCTCATTATGTAGTTGCTTGATGAACTCGTCATCCACATCCTCATCATCCCACCCTAGAGCAAAATGGCAGACAGAGTATTTGATTTAGTCCACATGTAAGTTCACCCAAGCAGATGAAATTACAGAATAGACTTACCTGTTGCATCCCAATTTTCATCCCACTCTCCAACATCTGGGTCAATTTGAGTCTCAATATTTTCTAAAGTATGGTTAATTCAGTTCACAGAGGCTGCGCAGACAGCAAAGGTTGTAAGGCAAGTTACTTGCATTTTGTGGGTCCTGTCTACATTAAGCCAGCACTTTAGCTTACCTAAGTCATCAAATTCCTCAAGCTCATCGTCTATTTCGTCAATAAAAGTGTTGTCAGTGTTGGTTCCCTCGTTCGACATCGTCTATACTACTTGGCAGTAACTTGCTATTGAAGTATTCGTATATAAACGGCCTTAATATATGGCACTAGTGTTTGGACAAAATCCTCGATTTTTATTAAATATTTTTATTATTCTAAAAAAATTTATCTACGAGGGGGAAGCCAGCAATCTGATTTTTTTTCTCCAAGTATAAAATGGGCTTGCAGACTAAATACATGTGTGGTATAATGGAAAAAAAACGAATTATACAAGAAGGGGTGCACAAAACGGAGCGGATCGAACGAATGATTGCAGGATAAAGGGAAGATATCTTTACATCTAACAAATTCCAGCTCGCTAGCAGAACAAAGGTAGCTACATGTTCAACTTTACACGCCTAAAATTAATTAATTCAAAATTCATTTACCCTCCACCTGCCCCCCACCGGCCAGCCCAGAACAAGGTGCCCGCCAAAACAGGCGCCACAAAATGAGACAAATATATTTTTGACCAATTGAAAGGTAAATTAAAATGATAAATAAATGTAATTAAATGATAGTAAATAAATAAATTAAGCAACGTGTCTCTTAGGTTGCAAATAAACAAATAGCTAGCCTTTAATATAAAGGTGAGTATAGGCAGGAAGTTACTCTTTGTGGTCTATTTGTACGTAAGAAACTGCAAGAAGAATTCTGAGTTGGTTTTTTTTCCAATAAAATACCATAATATATTTTGGGATATAACACTCAAAGTGTAGATTTCAGAAGCAAGAAGCTTGAGATTGTTATAATTCGTGGTTTGTAAGGATGACACTATACGAGACAGCAGCTCCCAGAGTAATTAAAACAGCCAAGGATGTCCCAGCAGGAATCTTGATTGAGAAGTTTGCTCAGCAATTGAAGAAGGGTGGTAAGATGGTTATTCCTGAGTGGATCGATCACGTAAAGACAGCTCCATCTAAGGAGTTGCCACCACAGAACCCTGATTGGCTCTACATTCGTGCTGCTTCAATTTTGAGACACTTATATGCCAGACCAAATGTTGGTGTTGGTGCCCTCTCCAAGTTTTATGGTAGAAAGCAGCGCAACGGAACTGCGAGAAACCATTCTGCCGTTGCTTCTCGTGGAATTATTCGCTACTGCTTGATCCAACTCCAATCACTCGGTTTAGTTGAGTTCAATCCTAATACAGGTACCCGTAGACTTTCTCCACAAGGTCAGCGTGAACTTGACTCCATTGCCAGACAGTGCAAAGTTTAAGTTCAGTCACACTTTCCTTGTACTCTGGAGTAGGATCGACCCTCCAATATGAAATCTACTTTAATTCTTATTAAGATAAGCTTTTCAGGTGAAATGCCGTTCTTTATCTTTCTAGTTTTATTGTAATTTATTATTAGCAATTAATTTTTTAGTAAATCAGATCCCTGTTGAATTGTATTATGCTTGCTCGTACGGCCTTGGAAACTGACACAATGCTTAATCCGGGGTGCATTATATAAGTATTTAGTGGACATTTCCTGATTCAGGTAAGCCCATACCTATGGTTATACGGCTCCTACCTAATTATATCTACCTGGATTGATGGGTTTCTAAGCAATCTTGACTTGGATGCTAGTAACAAGTCTAGATGACCTGTTATCTTGCTACGCGTATCAAACGGTCAGTTGTAGTAGAGCTCCAAGCCCATTCCATCCTTAATTTCATAGTCTTCTAAGGTAATATGGTCCTTGTAGACGTTGTACCATTTCTGGATCCGGATCTTTTCCCATCTCATGCCTAAAGGAGCAAGTTAAAAAAAGACTAGTGGTTGTTCCCAAGCAGACAGCTCAAAAAATCCACATGCCAGCCATCATGTAAGCTGGTGGAATTTCTACAAACTGTGATATCCAAAGAAACGTACCCGTATATTCAGCAATTAGCTTCTTCAAATCTCCAATCGTGTCATCTGGGTTGCATTTAACCCTGATTTTCTTCCCGAGCCGATCATTCAAAACCACCTCTATCATCGAGGAGAGAAATGCCGCTATAGAAGAAAAACCTAGCAAAAATTAATTGGCTGATGTTCCTCCTACTGACAGAAATTTCACACCCAACCACCAGCATATTTTCCAGCATGATGGCGCGCAATCCGCAAATGTTCCATACCGGCATTCATGCAAAAAAATCCTTGCATATACGAAAATTGAGGCAGTGCATGCGGGTAACCAAATACGAAAATAAAATGGAGTCTTATGGGATGAAATGAAGTAATTAGTTATTTAGAACGATGATAGATGCCCATAATTTACAGGCGATTACAATTCTAGCTTGGTAGCGGGGGGAGTCCCGGAGTGATGAGTGCAGGAGACAATCTCAATTCGTGAGGAGGTTCTCCCGGAGTACGACCCACGTTGCTCAATCTTATTAAGTGTGTCTTTGCTTTCATCGTCGACCAGCTTCCCGAACACTACATGTCTCCCATTGAGATGGGGGGTGGGAACGAAGGTGATGAAGAACTGGGACCCGTTTGTGTTGGGGCCTCTGTTTGCCATAGAGATGGTGTGGGCTTCATGGAGGAACATAAAGTTCTCATCTTCAAAGGACTCGCCATATATGCTCTTTCCTCCGGTTCCGTTTCCATTAGTGAAGTCGCCACCTTGAGCCATAAAGCCCGGGATAACTCTGTGGAAGATACTGCCAACATAGGTCATTTCTTTCCCCTGATCATCCTTCATTCCTCCAATGCAGAGGGAGTAGAAGTTGCTGGCAGTTTTGGGGGTTTCCTCCCCGAACAAGCCAATCCTCAACTTGCTCTTCTCACCTTCAATGGAAATGGTAAGTTCAACGACAACGGAGGGGGTCACTGTGCTCGGACTAACCGTCTTCCCAGCAAACACTGAGGAAACGAACCCCAGCAATAACGAGATAGAGATTAAGAAGCGTCTCATATTGAGCTATGGAGCCGAGTGGGTTGCTATTTATCTATTTTGTGGCAAATTCAAGTAGTAGGCCTGGCAACTAAAACTATTATTGGCCGGTCCCAACTTTGGTAATTTTAAAATAAGTTAATCCCCGGATGGAACAAAATAAGGCTCAAGCAGGAAATTTAACTCAAGCTATGTTTTCGAGCAATTAGTTACTGGGAAAAGACTAGAGGCCACCCCACAAAATCAATAGGGGAGCTAATTAAGTTATTTGGAATAACACTATACGTACAGAAACATGTTTATATAGCAAGTTTGGCGGAGCCTAATTTACTATTTATATATATATGGTAAGCTAGTCATTCATAAGCAAAGCAAGTAATGTCACAGCCTACGCTGGGGGGGTGTGTGTGGAATGGGGTAAAGCCCTCCGAAGTAAAAGGCTATTCGTATGGTATTTAATATATATATATATTTATCCATATATAAGCATGAGTCGAGCCACTTTATATATCAGCTCCCCTCATTCAGTATTATTTCCCCCACTCGGCTATATCTGCGAGCTCAATATTAATATATTTTGGTATCCTATACGTGTCGCATTTAGGCGGGCTGTCTCGGAATGCTGGAAAAATGGAGACAATATAAGAGGTAATGGAGGAAAGTAAAGGAAATACGGAGTAAGGTCTTTTCCCCTTTTGTGTATTTAAGCGCAACGACAAGTTTTTTCACATTATAAAAGATAACAGAAAAAGGTTTTTTTAAGAATAAAACCTGCTAGGTATTACAAGTTCAAGGTAATTTGTAATATTTTATATACTCATTACTAATTAAGATGACAAGCACAGAACAGAAATCTACCCCAGAAGAGACCGTCCAGGCAGCCTCTACTGGCGAGATTGAGAGCAACTATGATGAAATTGTAGAATGTTTTGAAGCTCTGAATCTGGAGGGGGATTTGCTGAGAGGTATCTTTGCTTATGGTTTCGAGAAGCCATCCGCAATCCAGCAGAGAGGCATCAAGCCAATCTTGGACGGTTACGACACAATTGGTCAAGCTCAGTCGGGTACTGGTAAGACAGCAACATTCGTTATTGCAGCTCTCCAGAAGATTGACTACTCGTTGAACGCTTGCCAAGTACTTTTGCTCGCTCCAACACGTGAGCTGGCCCAGCAAATTCAAAAGGTAGCATTGGCGTTGGGAGACTATTGCGAGCTTAGATGCCATGCTTGCGTTGGTGGTACCTCGGTTAGGGATGACATGAACAAGCTGAAGAGCGGCGTTCATATGGTTGTCGGTACTCCAGGAAGAGTCTCTGATATGCTTGACAAGGGCTATTTAAGAGTGGACCATCTAAAGCTCTTCATTTTGGATGAGGCGGATGAGATGCTCAGCAGAGGCTTCAAGGTTCAGATACATGACATCTTTAAGAAGCTCCCTCAGGATGTGCAGGTAGCTCTGTTCTCAGCCACAATGCCCAACGAGATCTTGCACTTGACCACGCAGTTCATGAGAGATCCAAAACGTATCTTGGTCAAGCAGGAGGAGCTGACTTTGGAAGGTATCCGCCAATTCTACGTTGGTGTTGAGAAGGACGAGTGGAAGATGGACACCCTGATTGATTTATACGAGACCCTTACAATTGTCCAGGCAATTATCTACTGCAACACAAGAAGACGAGTTGACCAGCTCACGAAGCAAATGAGAGAGAGAGACTTTACATGCTCATCTATGCATGGTGATATGGACCAGAAGGACCGTGAGGTAATTATGAGACAATTCAGATCTGGTTCCTCTCGTGTTTTGATCACCACCGATTTGTTAGCAAGAGGTATCGATGTTCAGCAGGTTTCTCTTGTAATTAACTACGATTTACCGGTATCACCCGAAACTTATATTCACAGGATTGGTAGATCCGGTCGTTTTGGTAAGAAGGGTGTCTCTATCAACTTTGTCACAGATGATGACATCGTATGCTTGAGAGATATTGAGAGACATTATAATACTCAGATTGAGGAGATGCCAATGGGTATCACAGACATTCTCCAATAAGTCACTATTCACTTAAAGTAGTAGCAAGATTACCTAATTTTATCCCTCTAACTTTTTCTTCACATCCTGTACACCATCTCTCTAAATTTGTCTAGTTGCTCCACGTCATTTTTTTCCACACGCGCATGCATATGCACGTCCACATGCAATTTGGGCAGGTTGGCAGGATTTCCGGCAGTTTAGAGGACATGTTATTTGGGTGGTGGTTTGGACTAGTTACCTAGAGGTCGTAAGCAATGTTAGGTTGTGTAGACTAGCAGGGTTACAAATTAGTGAATAAATCATATTGAATAGCAAATACAAATATCCGAATGATAAAAAAAGATTAAATTTAACTATATAAGTGTAACGTCCAGCATTTCACTCCGCCAAACCCCCATCATTTTCAAGAGGATCATGAAGCTCTCTTACTCCAATAGTTGTGTTCTCACAAAGTATTCGTTCCACTGAAAGTGGCTCACCTATCAAATAACCTTCTTCTTCTTAATTAAGTCCTTGACGATTCTATATGTGTTCTCAGCAGACGGTCTGAACTCAGGGTCCTGGTAGGTCATAGACCTTAGCAGAGGGATCCAGGCGTCATGGTTCTTCATTATGCAAACCGGAACGATTCCCTTGTTTCTAAAGCTGTCTAGGACATGAATTCTCTCCATTGCTGTGGTAAACCTGGGGCAAAGGAGCTCCAGGAGGATCAAAGCGGCGGAATAAATGTCCGCCTTCTCATTACAGAGAGCTCCTCCTTCAGGAGCAGTGTACCCAGGGGTACCTATAACCTGCCCACGTACACTCATCTGGGAGTCCAATCTGGACAAAGTATTATTGTTCATCTGGGCCTCCGCCATGTTCTTTTGTCTTCTTTCGTCCATGAATTTATTCAGGTTGTGATTAACTGCCACTCTGCCATTCTCAAGCCTATATGGGGACTGGGAGGTGGATGGAGAGATAAGCGGAGAGTCCCCTGTTCCTCGGCTACTCCCGTTATTCTTTGCGTCTCCGTCAAACATTAGCCTCGCCAGGCCAAAGTCGCCAATTTTTATCTGTAGAGAGTCTGGATTCACAAAGATGTTCTCTGGCTTCAAATCTCTATGGACTATCCCTTTCTCGTGGATATCCCTGATACCCTTGATGATCTGCTTGAACATATTCAGCTCAACATCACTCCCCCCGAATTCGGTACTTCTACTGGAATCTCCAAGCCACGAGCGCAGTGTCACCCCAATACAAAGCTCCATCTGAATCATCATGATCACCTCATAAATGGGGTCGTTCTCTTTGCGATTTGCTGGGGATAGATATACCAGAGATCTGTGGTGGTGGTTTTGGTTTACATTGCTGCCTGAGCTCACCTGGGGGAAGTTGCCCGAGGATGAAAGCACCAGGAGCTCGTTATTCGGAGTGTTAACAGAAATGGTCTTTGTTCGGTACAATAGCCCGTGATCTTGCTGATCGTTTACGCACGTGCCTGGAGCTTCCTCGTCACTACGTGCTGCTGGGGCATCTTGTGGCTCTGACATCTTCAGGGCGGACCCTGGCCCTGGCCCTCTCCTCTCTGTACTAGGCTCCTCTTCCTGATATTCGTTTTCAAAGGCTATAAAGTTCAAGTCTTGCGAGTCTTCCTCCAGCTCGTCCTGGATTGAGGAGTTCGAAGCTAAGCTTAGAGTGCCAAGTTTTTCACAATTTCGAATACTTATCTGATCTTCTACCTGCATACTCTGGTCTCTGCGTTTATCTGCCGTAGTTCTAGAGACATTTTTCAGTTTAGACCTTTCAGGGCCTTGGAGGTCGTCCCCATCCTCTAGATCAAAGGGTGCTCTGCTGAAACAGGAGTCGGAGTTACTAAGGTGAGGGTATTCATCATCGTGCGAGTAAGACTCATTCAGATCATCGGTGCTCTTTTGTTGTTCGAATGGGAAACGTCTTGTGCTACCATTAGAAGACGTCTCCACTGGTGTGTGATCATTGTCTAAAGAGAGCTCATCGAGAATGTAACGCCTACTCATCTTTCCAGCTCCTTGATTCACCATTTCAGAGCCCACATGCTCCTTCTTAGAGCCGTGTTTGCGTCTTTTCACACGAGCTAGACTAGATTTACCCTTTTTATACTTCTTAGTGGGCTTTTTTGTATCTATAACCTTTGGATGCAGTGACGAGTGGGATGCAGATTTAGAGCAACCCAGGCTGTCAATCCCGTCAACATAATTCTGTAAGGCCTCCGGCTCCTCGCACCACCACGTATAGTATCTAACAACGTGCTTGCTCAGAGTCGTACGGTTTGCGGTAATTTCCCTGAAGTAGCGGATTCTAGTAATGTCATCATTGGCTCCAATTCCTAGTCTGAGAAATTTGATCGCATAGTAAGTCCCTCTCTCCAGCTTGTGCTCCACCTGGTAGACCTGGCCAAACCCCCCACTCCCAATAAGCTTTACAATTTCAAAGTTCTTGGAGAATCGGCCATTGTCAATACACCTCGCGAGTTCACAGCTAGGTGGGATTTTGTAGAGAGATGATGGGTTTGGTCCATTTGTCGTGGACTCTGGGATTGGAGAGTTCTGACCCTCTTGAAGGTTGGTCGGGGTATTGGAGCTGGTTACATTGAGGTGTGCCTGCGTCTGGCGCAGGGCGGGGCCGATCCCTGGTGTAGTGCTGGTGCCTGACAAGTCAATGAAAGGCTTGGAGTCATCTTCAAAGCTGGTCCTGGCTCCCAAGTTGTCAAAGTTGCTACTGTAATGTGGGGAGTTGGATGTACCACTATTGTCGTAATTAAGTGCCTTAAAGAAGGCGTTTTTGGAGATACCGACGAAGCTGGTACGCATGTCAACCATGGAGTAGCTCTTAGAGAGACGCATATGCTTATCACTGGTGTTACGGGGACCAGTAAAATCTGTTTCTTCAGTGTTGAATGAGTTGACGTGCGAGGAGCCAAGGAAGGAGTTTCGGAGGTTGCTATTTTGCTGAGGATTTTGGCTGGAGTTGGGTTTTCTCTTGGAAAGGAGAACAAAGAGTAGGATTACGTTGACGATGAATAGGATGATCCCAACAGTCAGAGTGAAGTGGTTTCTGAAATAGAGTAGCGACAGGATGTAGAAAATAGAGCTGGAATCCGTCTCGGACATAGATAATGACCCAATATTCAGTTTGGCAGTCGGGACTCCTTCCTGAGCTTGGGAGCTAAAGCCTTCCGCCGACCCTTCAAGCTTAGTCGTTTCGGCTTGGTACTCAGGAAGGGGAAGCATTGGTCTGGGTGTCATTCTGTTAGTGTGGTCGCCAATAGGAGATAAACCCTGAAGTTTGCTTCGTATGAAAACACTAATTTCGGTGTTGCTGGATTCAGACTTTGTGGAGGCAAATTCATCAAGCAGAATGTTCGTGCTTGCTCCAATTAGAGGCCCAACCGCAGAATTGGAGGGATCATGAAGATGGCCAACTGGCACCTGCTCAATGTAGTAGAAACTGGAAGAAAAATAGGGAATGGATAGTCCCTCTTTTAGAATGAAGACCTTGGATATGATGCTATTAAATCCCAGTGGTATATTATTAAGGTACAGTGAGTTTCGTGAAGAACCAAAGAATAAGTTGCTTTTCTTGGTAGTCAGGCTAGACTCTAGCAGGTGCGTTTTCTGGAAACTTGGGGAATAGTGGTTATTGTTAATACCATTAACATCCGAGTATCTGATTTCCCATTCTAGCCTGTTTGTGGGGATACTTAGAGCGTGGATCTTCCATGTCGTGACTCCAATTGCTATGCTAACTTGTATATTTGGATTGATAGAGCCCTCCTGGTCATAAACCTGGCAATGACTGGACGACGCAGAATTGGAAAGTATCCTTCCAGTAAACATGTCAACGGTAAGTACATCAGAGGCTCTAGAACCTGTCAAATATAAGCCGGGGAACAGGGGGGAATGGAATGGACACCTCTCCACTAGATCTCCAATGTTGATACCTTCAATTGGAATGACTCCCCCTGGGAAAACAGACTTATCAGAGAACATATTCTCATACGTGTCTTCTTGGGTGCTATAAAAGCCTTGTTCATCTTCGGAAGATACCCCAAAGAAAATCTTTCCTTGAAAGGAACAATAAAGACGAGCGGATCCCATTTCTGTCTCACGACTAGTCTTATCATAGAAAACTTGGTTGGGGTAAAACGTTCCCTCCTCCAGGATCTTCCTCTTCCACAATATCTTTCCGTTCTCTCCAACTGACCATAGTGTTCCATCAACCGTCATTACAAAGTAAATTTCAGGTAGGGTAATTCTATTATGTTCGGTATTTCGGACAGGAACATTCAGGTCATTGGCTCCAGAAATAACGGAGATAACAAGGAGAATTAGCACTGCAATTCCCCATCTAGCTAGCATTCCTTGTGTTCTTGCATCTCTATATGAGACTTTCCTTTGCCTTACTCTACCTTTCATAAAAAAAGATTGCCTGAGAACGATTCGTCCACTCAGGTCAGAGGCGACATGAACTCTTTCATTCAAATAAACCTAGTTTGAGCCCCTTTATCCATATAGTGTTGCTTTTGAAGGCCCTTGTACCTTTGTTCTTTGAGGCCTTTCCACCAACCTTCAAAGCTTCGCACGTAATGACCTCAGGGAAAATATAAGTACGTAAGCAATCTATTAAAGAAACTTTTCAACTAATTCCCAGAATTATCCTTTCAACGCTTATTTTCCTCTTTTACAACGTAACTTGGTTATTCCTTTAAAAATGATTTTTCCTTTCATTTGCCCGCCTAAGTGGTCAGTTGCTCACTTAATTTGATTATAGTATTTAGAATGATGTTTATTCAATTGTAGTATAATCTAGCTTATAAAGCATGTCTGAATGGACAGTGTAGGGGTCCTTGTGGATGTTGGCCACCTCAATCCTTTTAGAAATATGATAGTTCATGCCTTTCTTTTAATCCAAACAAATGCGCCAAATATTTCTATGTGGCATGACTATTATTCATGCAGTAAACATATTTTTAAGTGGTATATACCGGTGGGGGTGTGTGACATGGCTGTGCTTAAATTTCATACCGGCATTTGCACACTTTCTGGTATTGCATGCAGTAATTTGAATTGGCATGCTGACCGGTATTCAAACATTGCAAATATTTGTTAGTGGTTTTCATCCCCCCTTCGGCTGCGCTCCACAAAAGTATGTTCCTAATTGTATATACTGATTGATAGCTCTCAATAACATAATATTTATGTTTTCATTTTAGGCCATTTTGATAGATTTATCAAAGCATAAGTTTGACCTGTTTCTGCGAAGTAAGACATGGGGAAGTCCATCTATCATGGCTTCTGACATTCTTAAGAGATTATTGGCAGACAATTCCACTTAAGATTCAGAGAAATAGTAGCTCCATCTCAGGCCAAATCAACTGGGAGTGCGCAGACACAAAAAATAACACCTAAAATGGTCGCAAAAAGTCACTCAGCAGGGCATCAACGGAGAAATTTACAAAAGTAGCTATCTGCATATGATTGATTACACATATATTACATTTTTAAGAGGGGTTGATCTTCGTGTTTAATTCATTTTTAATTAGGAATAACCTATATTTTTCACCATAGCAATTACGTGGGCTGTCTTAGCTCAGCAAGGTAGAGCGCCAGCCTTTTAAGCTGGTGGTCATGGGTTCGATCCCCATAGACAGCGTTTTTCTTTTTGAAAAAGAGTTCCGCCCTGGCTTGTAAATAATTTAGCAATTAGGATTACAGACGGGTGTAGGATTCAGTTTGAAGCAACATAATCTGATCGGCTCCTAGTAAGGCGGTTCCGTAGTCTCAAGTGCTAGAAACACGCTGTGTACACTTTTAACCTAAGTTGCGCTATGTGCTACATTGCAAGATTACGCAGATTGATTATAGCTAGCCAATTGTTGGCCTTCATGAATTTAGGCATCAATTCGTGGTTATTAGCGGATTGATATTAAATACGGAGGGGTTGAGTGAGGGTGTTTCCGCAGGGATCAATCATAGATAGGTGTTCATATTTACACATGTACCTTTTCTCATTCACAGGGTAGTTTGCATATTGCAGTTGCACACTCCACTCAGCATAAATACTCAGTTGCGAATCAGCAAATTTTTACTTTTTTAAAAATTCACATTTTTGGTGGTGAAGGTTTACGATTTCTCATTAAATGACCTTGTACAATTAAATTGTTTAAATATAAATTATTCAAATTTTTTTTTGAGATGAGAAACACAATTACGTATATATTTATTTTTACCCTCGCAGGTTTCTCCACCTGCATGGCTTGTCGGGTTTGATATTTAGGCGGTACAATCCTCTCTGAATAAACGGAAGAAAAATATTCCCCTTTTTGGACTTTTCACATTTTTCCAGAAATAAATAGAAAAAGCAAAAAAAAACACAAAATTAGCTCGAAGGTGGTAGGGAATATATTTTCTAACAACACATTGTTGGAGGAATATTTTTAGAGTATACTCAAGTAAATTGGATGTAATTCAGGTGTTTCAGTATAACTTTGTAATTTGTATATTCGTCATAAGCAGCTTCTCAACTGAGGAAATTTAATTAGTAATAAGCGTAACACATAAACGTAAAAGATTGGCAATTTTTTATGATGGACTCGAATACGCCCCCAGTTTCATCCAGTCCTGCACATTCTCCTTCCTTATGCCTTAATAATTGCGGCTTCTATGGCAATCCGACAACTAACAACCTATGTAGCAAATGTTATAAAGATAGTATTTCAGGGAATGGTGTCAACAACCAAGGCCCAGTGAGTAATCCTAAGAGTAGTGATCCAATCAGTCCTTTGAATGATGATAATTGCAGCCTTTTGGAGTCCTCAAAGCTAAAACAAGAGTCCGGGGCTCCAGAAGCCGTCATTCAAGATGATGTTTCTATAGATAAAACACTTGAAAAGGACTCAAATGCAGCGGAATCAACCTCTTCTTCACAATCCGAGAGGCCTTCTGTTCCTGGGAGATGCTATCACTGTAATAAAAAGGTAGGAATATACGAATTTACCTGCAGATGCGGTTTCAATTTCTGCAGTGCTCACAGATATGCAGATGCTCACGAGTGCAAATTCGACTATAAGACATTTGAAAGGGAACAACTTAGGAAGACGAACCAAGCTGTAGTGGCTGATAAAATTCAAAGAATTTGATTTGACTCTTTGGGTGAATATCGTTTCTACTCGTAATTATTATATAATCAAGGCTCAACATATTATTTTCTCTCAGACAGGAATTTGGAGAGCTTGGATATGAAAAGCAATGCCTTTTTCTCTACATATTGTTTATTATTAGTTTTTTTTCAACAAAGCTTTATTTAAATTAATTTTATCTAGTTCTCTATTTGCCTATTTTTCTTTAAATTGAGTTCATTAAATGTAGTTGTCAGTCTAGAGGAGGGATCCTGCGTTTTAGAAATCCGTTACTACCTAGTCTGTGCGCCTATTTACGGGTCTGATACGCAAAGATAGCTATGTGACATTCGGAGTGGTGGAACAAACTCCATACAATTTACACCTAAAAACACTAACCTCCACGAATATTTCCACTTTATAAAATAAAATTTAAAGCCATTTAGGCGCCACGAGCGGCTGCATGTGTGCATGCAATTATCTTGGTTGAAGAATTGGGCCAGGGCTGACCTAAGAAGGGAAATAGAAAAGGAAATAATAAAACCTTAGAGTTAGGGAAAATTGAGCGGACCAAAGCAGCCAAGGTTGAGAGTTTAATAGCATATAGGTTGAAAAAAAGGAGCAGAGATTTTCTTGAAAAAAAACAATTTATTAGTTGAGAACAATACTAAGTGTACTTTTGGTGTTATTACTGAAGGAAAATAATTGAGGACACATCAACTCCTTCTTAAGTGAAGGATTTAAACATACGTCAAGTAAGGTTGGCTTTAAGTTGAACACAGAAGCCACGTGGCCTAATATTACTTTTGTAGTTGAGAGAAAATGTCATCTTCCATGGGAGATCAGGCCGGAAATGGGGAGCAGTGCATTGTTATAGATTGTGGATCTGCTTATATGAAGGCAGGAACAGATGCTGATAAGAATCCAACCTGTATTTTTCCTTCAATGGTGGGCCAGTATAGGTCAAGATATATCCCAGAGGATGAGGACAATAATCCAATTTTTGTGGGAGAGGAGGCAATCGCTCAGAGAAAGAAGTTGTCACTGACATTTCCAATTGACCACGGCCATATTGATGATTGGACAAAGTTCGAGGAGTTGTTAAATTATCTTTTTTATCGAGGTCTTGATATTGATCCAATTGACAGCTCAGTTATTATCACAAAGCCTCCTTTATGTAGTAATAGACATGAGGAAAAAGTTACAGAGCTGATGTTTGAAATGTTCCAAACACAAAGCTTGAATATAGCATTACAAGGACTAATGGCGTTATATAGTGCAGGCAGAACTACAGGAGTGGCTTGCGATATTGGGGAGGGAGTAACACAAGTTGTCCCTGTATATGACGGATATTGTGATTCGAGTTCTCTTAGAAGGGCAGATTTTGGGGGACAGGAAATTACAATGTATTTACAAAAGTTGCTTTCTGACAGGGGCTACGTTGCGACTACTAGGGACGATTTAGAGCATGTGAGAGTCATTAAGGAGACTTTGTGTTACATTGCAAAGGATCCAGCCGCTGAGAATGAACGACCAGATGAGGAGATAACGGAGGTATATACCTTGCCTGATGGACTAACACTTCATGATGAACGCACAAACAAGATTGAAATTGACAAGGAGAGGTTCTATGCTCCGGAGGTCATCTTTGACCCAAAGCTTATAATGAGAGATGTGCAGCCAGTTCATGAGCTGGTTATGGAGTCCATTATGTCGTCTCCGATGGAGGTCAGAAAAACCCTCATGGGGTCCATATTGCTCAGCGGGGGGACGTCACTCACACCTGGGATTGAAGAAAGACTAGAGGAGGAGTTAATGTACATCTGTCCCTCCCAGGCCAAAAGCAATATCAGAGTAACCCCGGCTGACGACCGTAATTTCGCTATTTGGAAGGGAGCACAGTTGTTTAGTGCATTAAGAGACTACCAAGAAAATCTTTGGATATCAAGGGACGAATATCTGGAAGAGGGCGCTAATATTTGCATCAAGAAGCAACCTTTCTTTAGCTCCATACCGAAGTAATTTCAAATAGAGCCTGGTCTAAAACGACGAATATATTTTTGGTTTAACTCAAGTTTCAAAATGAGAATCACATTCAAAGCTATCTAAATTAAGACAGACGAGGGATATTCTGATTTTGCACATCTATTCATTAATATTCGCTCTGCTTCACCCAAAAAGCCTCACTATCTTGACATGTTACCGTCAAAAGTTTGCTTTATTTGCAGACGCATGCATTCTTGGCATGAAATTGTATATTCAAGTATATATATACACAGGCCAAAAGTATGGGCGCTGTAAAACATCTGGGATAGAATGGTAATTGTGACAAGCATTTAAATTAACCAATTATCATTATCAAGGTATTCCTGAAGCCATTTCTTTTTCACTGTCTAAATAATCTCTTTTAAGTCTTAAGGTTTAACGTTCACAAAAACATCTATTTTAGATGGGGGAGAGTTAGATGTGAATAGGATTCCATAGAAAAAATAATCGTTAGCTTTGAAGGTTTAAATAGAGTGGCCGTCGTTTTCCCTTTAATTGGTTACTTCTTTTGTGCCAGAAACTAATATTTGCCCACACAGGTTTGGCGGTAAGGTGTTCTCTGATCCCGCCAGCCCATTACTAGTTGGCCAATTAATCAAGCTGTATTGCAAGGATATAATAGAAGTAGTTAATAATAATATTCAGTAGTTTTGCGCGCCATCCCCCCAGAGCTTTATTCTTAAAAGTGGGGTCACGCTGGAATAAGAAAATGGAAGCTTCAATTAGGAGTCGTCTTAGAAAGCAAGATTTGGTATTACCGGACGAGGAAGTTCCAAATAGTCAGGACAGTAGTATAAATAGCATTGATTACTCAGAGGTGAAGGAGCTAGTTTTGGACGGAGTGAAATTAAGGGAGTTAACACAACAGGATAGTGAGTTTCTTGGTCGATTTACAGGACTACAGTATTTGAGTTTGAACGCAACAGGTCTTCAGAGGTTAGATAACTTTCCACTACTGGACCATTTGAAGGTTTTGGAGGTTCAGGATAACCATATTTCTGGTGGACTGGACGTTTTGCAGAATTACAAAAATCTCCGTTGTTTGTTATTAGGAGGGAATAAGATCAAGGACTTTTCGGAGTTAGTTGTATTGAAGGAGCTTCCGAAGTTAGAGACCCTTTCACTGTTGCTGAATCCAATAGCTGAGGAGAATTCAGAGTCATATAGATCTATTGTTTTTGATACACTGCCAAATTTGCAGATTTTGGACGAGATGAATAAGGAAGGAAAGGAAGCCGAGGGCTACTGCTATGATGATGAGGTTGAGGTAATAGACGATGATACCGAGGGGGGCGAGGAGGAGGAAAACAGATTGCATGCAACCAGCAGCGGGTTCCCCGAGGACGATGATGATGAGGACGACTTTGACGACGAGGATGATGACGATGTCGGACGGGTGGATCTCAAGCAATTCTACGAAAATGAAATCGAGGATGATGATGACGATTTTGAGCCAGGAGATGCGGAGTTCAATGGGGTTGAGGATTTCGACGAGGATGAGGAAGAAGAAGATGAGGAAGAAGATGATGAGGTTCATGCTAGCAGTCCCAAGAGACTAAGAATTGAACAGAATGATGATGATGACGAAGAGGAGGATGAAGAAGAAGAAGAGGAGGATGATGAGTAGTTTCGAATGTAATTGAGATGAATAATAGTCCTGAAATTAAAATATGATAGTTTAGGCACAGTTTTTTTAAAAAAGTGATTGTATATTAATAAAACTAGCTAAAGAATGAGTTTCTTTCCTCTCGTCTTTCTGTATCCCCTAAACCTGCAAGCTCTGTTTAGAAAGGCAGGGTTTTCATGAACTGCTAACTGATCTTTCTGCGTAAGATGCACGGCCAGGGTGCGTTGGTCTGTGCTCTCAGTGTGCGAGCACAGATACTACCAGAAGAAGATCAGGGGCTTCAATGAAATGGCCTCGAGCTTCGTCCTCTCTTTGTCGATCCACATCCAACAAAGAGTTCCCAAAACTAATTTTAGGACAAAGTTGATGCTAGAACCCCAAATAATGTACTGGTGAAGCCTGAATTCCCAATTCATCTGAAAATCCTCCACAAAACAAACATCAAGGCTTTGATTACTTGGACATAGCCATGCGGAGACAGCGAAGGAAAGCCAAACTACTTCAATAGCAGTTGCCATAACAATCAGCATTAGGAATCTTCTAATACCCGTAATCTTCCTGATCAATCCGTTCACGTCCAAAGGTGGCATATCCACGCAAAATAGCCCATAACCTAATAGATACAGAGCAAAGTTATAGTCTGTTCGTCCAATACAGAGAAATAGGGAGATTACAAGCTGAGTATAAATAACAAATTCTATTGTGAACTCCAATTTTGAGGAACTGGACTCTTTTGACGCCGGGGAGTCTACACCCAAACCCATGTAGTTCATTGAGCTTATTCTGTCATTATCCATGTCTTTTCCTTTTTTTCTCCATGAATTTTTAATGCATGTAAATATGCTAAGTTTATGCTTTGCGATATTATCAAACCGAATTTAATATTTACCGCTGTGTGGACAGTTTTGCCATGGTTTCCCCTCCCGTTGAAATTTAACAGAGCTCGTCAAAAATTGGTAGACTCTCGCAGAATGCTCCAATTTACCTGGATATGTACTCATTAGCAGTTGGAGGACCCTGTCTGAGGTACGCACGCGTAATCCTTATGCACTCCTCTGCAAGCTGCACGCCTTCGTCTTGAGTCAAAATGTGCAGGGTAAATTCGCTTAAATTCAATCCAACCTATTCAATACAAAGAAATGCACACTCACAAAGCAATATCTTTGCATGACTCTTGTAATCTATCCGCATGCGCTCAATTACGTGTCAATCAAAATTACATGCATTGATGACGTGGAGTGGCATGCGGCATGCAACTAATTACGTGGGGAGCAGCGCTAATATATATATATGGTAAGCTAGTCATTGTAATGATGCAGTTTATTGGTTTTTGGTAGAGTTTGAGAATACCGAGGAGACTATCAGCAAGTATGGCCGAAAGCGGCAGGTCGACGAAAAGGGGTATGAGGGCACAGTTCACAAATATGAGGGGCTTCCAGCAATTTAAATAAATCAGTATTTTGATTAGAGGCAGGAAGATGCGGTGGTGGGAATAAATTGGTGTGCAGTTAATAGCTATGTGATTTTATACTTTAAATTTTCACCCATGGTGTTTTCTTTATTTTGGGTGCAAAATGTCCAATGCGAGGTATTAGCTTAATAATTACACACTTGCAGAAAGCCTAAGTTAATAAGTAAGGATTATCATATATTGCCAGAAAATAGCATAAAGAGGATTTAAACTTGCCAGATCACATAAGTTTGCCACAAAAAATGGCATCTCTCAAGATATTTAAGGTTCCGCCATTTCGCTTCTTGATGCTTTTTGCATTGCTGGTTTTTATCACTGGAGTGGTATCGGTTGAATCTAATGACAGGGCTGATAAGCTTCCAGTCTTCACATTTGTAGATATATTTCACATTCCACCAGAGTCCAGACAGAAGTGCTCCACCATTTTGGGGTGGCTAACAACTAAATACCCGAATAACTACGTGCTAATGAGCATTAGGAACATTGTATACCAGCTTGCACTTCCCCATAGCCAGCTGCAGGAGAATGCAGAAAAGGAGTTAATTTCTGCCATGGATAGTCTTCAGGGAACCATGTCCAATGTTTCAGGACTTGAGCCTGGGACGTATATTAGCATATTGACTTGTTCAGTTGATAACAAGGGAAGAACAATTCTCCAAAAGATGGTCGAGCATGGGCTAGTCCAGGCACTTTCTCATACTTTATCTCAAAAGTTCTGGGTTGGGGCAAAGCTTGATCAGCTTTTGGATACAGAGGGTAATAACTTGGCTCATTTAGCAGCCATGTCAGAGAATGATGAGCTTATGCACTTCGTCCTGGGTATTATGTTCAAGTCAAATGTGATTGCTGATATGTTGGAGTCCGTGAATTCGAATGGTCAAAAGCCCATTGACATTGCGATCCGCCATAGGGACCAACAAATTGTTGATACCTTGAAGAATTTCTTCAGAGTAACTACCTTGGCAGAGAGGGAGGGCTTCGTGGATGGTGTTGAGGTTATCGAGGATTCCATTGCTTTGGCTGAAAAGGAGGCCGAGAACAAGAAGCTTAAGGAGTTTATTGAAAGGGAGGAGGACGCTGCAAGTAGAATCACAGAGCCCGAAATGACAAAGGACATTGAATACGCAAAACAGGACAAGTATAAAGATGTAATTGCTGACACGATTTTAGACTCCCATAGCCAGTCAATTGAATCATCCATTTCCGAGGATTCCGCCAGCTCCGGCCAATTGACCCAGAGCCTAGAGGATGACTACAGCATTAAGCCCGTGCTGGGCGACCAAGAAACCTCTCCAAGGGAGAATATCCAACATGAGCAAACATTCTCGGATGAGCATGTGATTGAAGAGGAGGAGAGCGTGAAAGAGGACCAAAGATATTCACCAATCAGCAAGATCGACTACGAGAAGGAAAGTGAGCCAAAGGAGGCTGAGTTGAACTTCTCATCGCTCAGGGGAGCAGCTGAAAGTGCAGATCGTGAAGTCCAGTACCAAAGTGACGAGGATGAGAATTACAAACAAGTCAACAAAGAGTCAGCAAGCAAGTGGAGCATCACAGCAAAAGCTATTGTTGGAGCCTCCATTCTTGTGGGTACATCCATACTTGCAGCAACTGTTGTATTTGTCGTCTGCAAAGGCTACGGAAACAAGGAGGAAAATAGCTTTTAATTAATGACTGGTTTTAACTTAAAATTCCCGTTTAGGCATGGGTACCAAAATTAGATAGTAATTTAAGTTTATTTAAAATGGCCTTTTATTTGAAAAAAAGAGACATTGAGAACAAATGACAACGACTTTAAGCAACTAATTTGGGACTAATAGCTTAGAGAATACACAGGAAAAGAGTGGCAACTTGCAGAACTTCCACTTTTTCACTAACAGAGCGGCTTCACACTAGAGAACAGAGTACACTCCTTCTCCAGGAGCCAAAAAGATCTGGATAGATGTCATAGGTTCTGGTCCAAACAGCGCTCCCCGCGTTGTTGCCGTTTGTATCTTTCTTTCCTTCAGACTCCGTTTCAGTTTCGCATTCTGTAATCAACTCCTCCTCGCTCTCTAAGCCACCCTGCAAAGCGTGGGTAGTGGCAATACTGTTGCTGGAAGTATCACTGATGGAGGGGGCTGCCATAGTATTAATTGTCGCAGTAGTAGAGGTGTTTGTTTCTGTGGATGCTCTTGTGATTGTGGTGGAGGCGCTGGTGCAGCTTACAGCACATGAATAGTGCTGAATGTCTGTGGATGCTTGTAAATTAGCCTCCGACTTACTGCCCTTGAGCTGACTTTCACTGCCATCGTTGCTGCTACCAGAATTTAGCAGGCCAGAACCACTCACGCTAGAGGAGCTGAGCTTGTCGCGTTGCTGAAAAGCGGGGCCAGACTCAAGATATTTACTGGCAGGGCTCAGGCCTGGGTAATTCTCTCCCTCTGGCTTAAAATATTGCTCGTAGGAGCCTCGGTTGTTTAGAAGCTCCAGATAACATCCAAAGAGGATCTGAGTTACTTTCGGCTGAATCGAGAAATCAATCATATTCCCATATATTACATGCGGAGGCACTCCTCTGGGGAAGAAGGAGTGGATTACCTGAATAGCCTCGCCCTGCCTCTCTTCAGCATCACAAAGAGACATAAGTGGGAACTGCTTGGCCTCTATAGACAAAACTATATAAGGTTTCATTTTTGTCCAGTCCAGTGAAATATGACAAAATGGACACTCAGCCCTACACTTCTCCCATATATCATTCTTTGCTGCCCAATACTCCACATGCAAAGCTTTTCTCAAGCAATGGTAGCAGCTCACATGCTTACATACCTTAAATCTAGCCTTGGTACTCCTCGGCTTGAATTGGTTGCATGAGAAGCAGAAGAAGTGCCTTGGTCTTTTAATAAGGGAGTTGCCGTTATTATTGCTATTTTCATAATTGTTTCCATTGGTATTGGTATTATTCGCAGATCCACTCCAAGAGTTGCAGTACTCCCCCTGAGGATTCCCAGTGAACTCTCCACTGTGCTTGCTCCTGCCAAAACTAGAACCTCTATCCTGAGTAAGTGCGTGATTCTTCGTGCTATCACTCTTCTTGCTACGAGTCGGCCCATAATTAAGATTTATCCACTCTGGTAATAGTGAATAGGTATTGTTGCCACTGCTAATGTTGTTATGAAACCCATCAAACTCCAACCCATTTGTATTGCTTTGACCTGAATTTGTATCACCCACTATAGCGCTATAGTTGAGTTCAAAATCCAGATTTGCTGACTTGCTGCTTTCTAGTGCCTCTGAATTACAGTGTTTTGAACGATTGCTTGTGCCAATATTCTCTTTGTGTTGTTTACCTTTTACATTGTTTGATGAAGAGAATCCATCATTTAGGTGTGATGGATACCTCGGTAACTCTGGGATGTAATAATTCATTTTACCTTATTAACCTGATTATTTGAATATTATACCAGTAATGATAATACATATAAACACGTACGATTTTTTCTTTACCTGCTTTACCTTTAAATCTTGTTTCTGGGATCCTTAAAATAGTATATTCATTAAATCCCGACAAACCTGCCAAACTCAATACCTTTCAAAGTGATTTTCGTTTCTAGTGAAGCTGATTCATAACCCTGTTATTTCGTATCCAGTAACCTTTGGAATGATTTGGTGTATTATACCTGCCAAATATTGCTGAGCTTGTATATACCTTTCCGCCCTCCAAAACAGCTAAATCCCAGAAATTAAACAATCCGACGAACTGCAGGAATCTAGCCTTAAGTGATAACTTGGCTCTATATTAGCAACCGTATTCGTAAGAGGTGTGTAAATGCTGTTGCTTGCAGAGTTTGATATTTAATAAATACCAAATATATCTGTGATTCTGTTTGTAACCTTAAATGAATTTGGATACCAATTTATTGTATCGGTTATTAAGATCTACCACACAGATATCCTAAACACCGCCTACTTTCATGATTCTCTGATTTGTGCTTATCTTTAGATAGATAACTGATTTTTACTTTATAATTTTGGCGCCTAAATCCGGGTTTTACCTTTATCTTAAGGATTTCCCCACACTCAAAACTTTTTAACGGAGTGCTTAGTATTTGTAGCACTGCCTCAAGTTTATTGGTTTAAAATGTAGGGGTCTGAAATAATCTGATGTACGGACCAAGAGCCCATAGACTGGGTTACTTCACTTTATTCTCCTTTCCCCATGCTAGGTTGCCTTGGTGTGTGTACCTCCGGGCCAAGTCTCTTTCTTCGGCTTGTAAGAACAGAGTTTTATCAGATTATATCTGCAGCTTTAGTCATACATTTAGTATACTGCCTCCACTGGGAAAATACTCAGAATACACCCATGTTTTCAGAGTTATTGCGGTGCATGCATTGCATGCATGGTTTGCCCACATATACAACTCTGGCATGTTGCAAAGCGTCCACAAGCTAATTAAATAATAATATCAGTAAACACGTATACTGATAAGAATAATAGCTTTGCTAATTTCTTAATTCGTAGATACTTGTGTGAGCCTCATTATTTCGTAGAAATTGAAAGTTTACGTCGAGCTGTAAGCAATGTTTCTCCTGAACAGCGAGTGACGTAATTAAAGTAGTCGTTTACCTGCTTGTATCGCCATATTCTTATTGAAAATCCTAAAGCTAGTGTTTCAAACAATAACAAGAAAATAGCGGAGCTGAGGATTTTTATACCAATTGACACCAGGACAATTCATAGAGCAACTTACGTGAAGCTCACCGATTCATAGCTTTTCAAATAAAATCCTAATTTTCAGAATTTTTGAAAAAACAAAAATTTAATTAAACTCAAAGCGGTGATAAAAAATTGCTAGTTTGCATGCACCTTCTATGTGGATAAAGTGCACACGTGTTGCATGCAATTTGCAAAAGCACCAACAGCAGATAAAACATAAAAGATAAATACAAAATGATTAAATGGATTTCAAAGAATATTTTTTCCAATAAAATATCGTAGTCACGGCAAAAAAAATTCAGAGAAAATATACCTTTTTCAAAGGTTACAAAATGGCATGTTTTTTGCATAACTTTTAAGTACTTGTCTCATACACACACGCTTTGTCTTCAGTTATTGTGTTGAGATGCCCTTAATTGAGTATATTGCATTATCATGCTGTGATGTTCGCTATACAGTAATTAGAGGACATAGTAATCATTTGGAAAAGTGGAATATATAAGAAAAAATATTGAAAACGGCATAGTCCGAAATATCTAGAACCATTCAAAATACTAGGTTTGGATGAAACACTAAAAGGTGAGCAATTCAAATAATTGTGGCGAAAAGCACATCTTATTTTTTAATAAAAGAGATAGGAATTACCCAGTTTTCCTTGTTTAAATAATACAAATCTTGTAAAGAAGAAATCTTAAAACTAATATAATGAATTTACAAGGGCAAAAACGTGGATTATCTCAAAACAGAATAAATAATTGCCACTATCTAAATGGGAAGAGAAATACAGTAACTTTGGCAAATGTGACATCAACGGGTATCACACAAAAGACTACATGCACAGGTAATCACCTTGATACACCAAATGGCATTGTGGCCCACGATGATAGTCGCTTCAAGACTTTGAGTGGCAATTCAAAGCAATTGGGATTTTCCTCATCCATTCCAACAAAAATGAAATATAATATTGAGGAAGATGAAAATAGCAAACTATCGTCAGGTTTTCTTCAGCAAGTGTCTAATTCTGGCTTAGGTCGTCATCAAAACATGCATCATGCGAGGCAAAATGAAGCTCTGGGAGCTAATCAAATGAATATGAACCACTCAGTGAACTATAGTGAGCAGAGAGAAAGGTCACCATTGTTTGGACTTGGTCTTAATAATCACGGTGGCTCATTATCTAACAGCAACAGTGATTCTAAAAAGAAGAGATCCCGAGTGATCTACTGTCATGTTTGCTCACAGTACAAGCCAAGATCTACCAGGGCCAGGTTTCAAGTATGTCAACATATTGCATGCTATGATTGTGTCAGACTTGCATTGATGATTCAACATAAGTACAATGTTAAAGCACATTGTCCCTTTTGCCAGATAGAATTGGATTGGAATAAGGTCAAGCCTTTTATTGTATTATTTAAGCCAAAAACAGAGGCTGGTAGTAATAGTGATGAAGGCAAAGTATCGATGAGCCCACAGAAACAAGGACCTGGCATATTATCTATCAATGCCCAGAATCCTAATGAATGTGAAACTAGCGTTGTGGATACTTATGCGATTAATAATTCTGGCAATTTAGAATCGGTCAATAATATCAATCCTCAACTAATTTCCAGTGATTTGATTGCACAGGCTTTTGAGTGTAATGGAGTCTCCAAGGAAAAAATACTCAAGGGATTCTTTTCATGTTATTTACAAAAGCAGCCTTCAACAAAAAATGGGTGCGTTCTCCAGAATAGTATTGGTGACCCTAAAGAATTGCAAAATACATCAGGCAGCCTTTCAAGCATGTTTGATCCATACAGATGGAGTACAACCTACAATGGTGGTGGAAATAATCATGGACAGTATGCTCCTATTCGAAATTCAGGTCAACACAATTTACTGTTCCCTGCCCTATCTAATTCTCCAGAGCAATTGTGTGGCGAGTTTTTGCCCGATGTGGGGTTGTTACCCTTTGGAGAGTCCTTGAAATCAGTAAATTGCATGAACCCTGGAGTGTCTGGTAAAGAGTTCAATTCATCATTATACAGAGGGAACTTCACAATTTCTAATAGCGGTGGCAGTCATTTAAGTGCAAATGCAGGTAATATAGGTGCTTTCAAGGCAAATAGTGGCAGAAAAGGCAATAATACCAATAATTCTAGTGGTATTAGTAATAGTAGCAGTAGTATTAGTAGTGGAAGTAGCCATAGTAGCATTCATAGTAGTAGTAGCAGCAGTATCAACAGCATCTGCAGTAACAACAGTCTCGCAAGTACTGCAGCAAGCCCCAGTATTTGCAATATTGGTATTGGCAGTGGGGTTGAATGTAGTTACCCAAGTTATTCCCATTGCGGAGGAAGATCAGGAGCTGGAGCAGTATCGACACTTGGCTTGGGAATGGTTCCGCCAGGAAGTATACTTAGTACAATATATGAGAATAATCGTCGGGGGTTTGCATGCGGTTTGTTTAATCCATCAATTCCGACAGATGGTGTTTTGATTCATCAAGGTAAGTCAAGCAGCAGAAATATCCATTTAGAGCTTCAAAATAAGTTCACGATGGATAACTTTTGCAATTGCTCCGTTAATTACACATGTTGTGTAGAGGGCAGCACAAATAATGTTAGTAGAATGAAGAGCAGTGTGAGTGGTAGCAGTATAACTGGCAGTGCCTTTGATCATCAAAGTCGTTATCAAACATCAGCAGCAATTTATGGCTATAATTGCGGTGGATCCAGTGTTGGCATGGATGGTCCTTTGTTAAATTATGACAATACTCTGCAGAATTTATCATCGTTTGGTGCATGTAACGATGAGAATGTTCGAGTGGGGAGTGGAGCGTCTGATGTAATTGGGTTGTTGGAGACGAGCGAGGACAAGCAAATGCCAAATTGGATAATTACAACTCCTTGTTTGAATATGAGGGATATTTTGGGTGACTGGAGAAACTCCACCTTGTTGAAGAGCCACAACGATATGGTGATATGCTCAATTTAATGCTAAATCAGAGATATACGTACAAAAAGGAGGTATGAGGGTGGCTTTTGGTGGAGTTATATCGAGCAGTCATAAAAGCTGATTTGTTATTATGAAAGGTATATTGATGTGCAAAAAGGTAGGAACAAAGTAATAGATGAATTTTCTTAGTATTAGGCATATTAGTAGTAGTATTAACATTAATAAAAACAGCCATCGCCTGGATCATATCTTAGTCTCTTGAAGTTCACAAAAGGCAGCTAAGAATATTTCTCGCTGGCCTATATGAATTTATGAGTGAACACAAAACGGGAATTTTTGCAGTAGATGAACATCCTCCGTCCAATTGAGGATGAATTACATAGTCATACAATGTAGTTGTCAGCCGCATGGCGCAGCATGCATTTGTGCATGCCAGTTGGGCGGGAACTTCCGGCAAGAGCCCACGTCAGTGGCGAGCTCCAGGAAATTGTGGGGTTTAGTTCTAGGAGGTGGAGAGGAGTGAAGGTGCAAGGGGTGGAGATATAGATGGAGAGGGGCATGGGAGATGTATCTGATTGTGCAGACGAATACAAGTAAAGGATGTGATGGTACAGATATTTAGACTAATTCCAAATTGTTGCAGCGAATGTGTGTTTGTGCCTTATCCCTACTTAAATACTATGGAAGAAAAAATGCAAATATACATGAATTTGGGCGGGCTCTTGTGTTTGCATTCTTAAAATTATAAATTGAAGTCGGAGTAGCCTGGGACTATTCTTCAAGAAGGAAGTAGTTCCCTGACATCTTTTGCTCCTTGTCCTTGACTGAATCGAGTTTGTTTATCCTGGGTCTAAAGTTCATAGGGTCTCTTCTGAAAGAAATCTCTAGAATCTTGAGGAATTTATTCATGCCATTAACTAAGTTTTCAGGCCTATGAGCACAACAATCAATACCCGGGGTACCTGTGAATAGAATAACACGATCTGCAAGGTAAGTAGCCATGATGAAATCGTGTTCGACAACAAATGCAGTTTTTTGCGAGTGTAGTATGAATCTTTTGATGATTTTGGAGGCAGTGATTCTTTGTTCAGAGTCCAAGTATGCGGATGGCTCATCGATTAAATAGATATCAGCCTTCTTCCCAAGAGCGAGAATCAAGGCAACTCTTTGGAGCTCTCCACCAGATAGTAGTTTGACCTGCTGGTCGGCAATTCTCTCAATATTGAATGGTTTTACAACCTCGGACGTGAATTGAACGTCCATAAATGAGTCCCTGATCTTCATAAGAAATAGATCACGAACGCTGCCCTCAAACTTAGGTGATATAGTCTGAGGCTTGTAGGAAACGTTAAATTCGGGCATCTGGTAATGATCTTTGTCGACTACATCAGAATCATCAGGTTTAGTTACTCCGGCCAAAATCTTGATGAATGTGGTTTTCCCACACCCATTTTGCCCAAGCATAACAATGATTTCAGAGTTGCTAAAGTCGCCAGATTCGGCAGAAAGCTTGAATGACCCCATTGTCTTAGTAAATCCTGGGTACTTTACAAAGTTGGATCTTTGCATTGCAATTTCATCTTGATCTACAATTTTGAAATTAAGTCCCTCCTCTCTAAATCTCATATTCTCTGTTGGGACAAACCCATCAAGAAATATGTTAATACCCTCTCTCACACTGAATGGTGTGGTAACAACACCATAGACTCCTGGACTCCCCCACAAGCAGCAGACTAGATCTGAAAGATAATCCAATATCGAAAGATCATGCTCTACCACGACAACATAGTTCTCGTGGTTTAGGACATTTCTAATAACTTTGGCGGCGTTGATTCTTTGCTTAATATCCAAATAGCTACTAGGTTCATCATACATGTACACCATACTGGCAACTGAAGTGCTAACGCAAAGAGCAAATCTCTGCAGCTCTCCACCGCTCAACTCCCCAACCTGTCTATCAAGTAAATGCCTCAGCTCCAGTTCGTCAATTAGTGTTTCAGCTATAGACTTTTCATCTTTTGCAGAAATGATATCACCTACTCTTCCTTTGACTCTTTTAGGTATGTGGTCAACATATTGGGGCTTAATTACTGTCTTTAGCTCTCCATTTTGCATCTTGTTGAAGTAAGATTGGAGCTCGCTTCCTCTGAAGTAAGCGATCACCTCCTTCCAGTCCAATTCTCTTGAATAATCCCCCAAATTCGGACGGAGCTTCCCACTCAAGATCTGCAAAGCAGTACTCTTCCCTATTCCATTTGTTCCGACCAGACCTAAAACCTGTCCTGGGCGGGGGACGGGCAATCTGTGCAATTTAAAGCTATTCTTGCTGTATCTATGAGTCGTATCTTTGCTCATATTCTTGGGCAGATTAATAATTGTGATGGCAGAGTAAGGGCACTTCTTGACGCAAATACCGCATCCAATACACAGGGGCTCCGAAATTGAGGCGATCTTGCTTGAAGAGTCAACCTCCACACAGAGCTTTCCTGTCCTAACAACCGGACAAAACGACTTACACTCTTGCCTACAGTTCTTAGGCTTGCATCTATCTGCCTCCACAATGGCTATTCTCAGACGGCTCTCATCATCGTCCCCAGTGTTCTTCCCACTCTTCTTCGGTGGCATCCTTCAACACTATCAATCCTGTAAAGCAATCTTCCAATTGGATCCTTCAGCTTGTGCTTCTTTCTCCCAAACCTCAAAAGGCAATCTTCCTTTCACAAACTTGGGTAATCTCACTGACCTATCGTTCTGCCGTCCTTGGCTATATTGGCAAACTGCTCAGCAAATTTATTTCTGGCTTTAGCTCAGTCTATATAACACCGATAAATTATATTAATCAAGTTTAATAATTTTTATTATATTAATTACTTTCATTCACCTTTTATAATTATTCTGTTTTATTTTAAATAATATATTTAAATAATTTACTCTGAAGAAATTACATTTCAGTTTGGGCGGGAACTATTTTGCTATGACTTTTTCTTTAAATAAAATTTAATAGCTCCCAGAGTGAAGATATACATTAATACACGGATGGGGAGAGGAGGGATGAGTGGAGGGGACTGAGCACTAGTTTTAATGCTCCCTGTTTGGTATGGTATGGGTATGAACCTCGTGATATCTCCCAACGGATGAAAGGTGGGGCAGCTCGACAATAGGATCATTTAGAGATTGAGAGCCATTTGTTGTGGGGAATTGCAAATATGTAAACTCTTAATAAATCCAGTTCCTGCACTCCACACCAGTCTGCCTATATGTGCTGGCTGTAATAAGGCTGGCAGAATTGCATGTAACCTCTGCATGTTAAGGCGGCACGCAACTGTCCTATTTAATTAGTTCCACGTAATCTCTGTTCATATCCCTATTAAAAAGCTGCAGCCCTCATGAGTGATATATAGTATGTTCGCATGGATGTGGTTGTTATTAGGGTTTGAGAATTTGCTGTTCCCACAGACCTAAAACCAAGGTCTTGTATTAAGCGAACAATGAAAGCATTTTGTTTGTTACGTAGAATCCGCCAAAAATATTGATGGAAGCTAAGAATGTGGAGGTCATTGACATTAAGGTAGTGTATGTCACAGTTTGGACTCCATACTGCATCATGCTTCCAATGATGATAACTCCAGAGAGAGCATTTGTTACAGACATTAATGGGGTATGTAATTTTGAATCCACATCCCAAACGCAATAATATCCCAGCATAGTTGAAACAATGAAGGAGAAGACGTTTTGAATCTGGATTGTGGTCATTGTTAGTCCCAAAATAGCGAAGAACAGGGCGATACATGTCACTCCGGTGTAAAAGTATACCTCTCCATTCAAGTGCTTGCTATACTTCTTAAGCTCGATAAGTTTTTGAACAAATTTATGCTGATTTGTTTCTGATCTGGAAACGACGGTATCATCCTTGCTCTTATTGTCGTCCCTAATAGATATAAGTGTGGAGTACTTTGAAATGCTTTCGAGTACACTCTTTTTTTCTTGCATTTCTTGATTCTCCTGTTTCTCTTGATTTTGCTCGGAATAGGGTCTCCATAGTGTTTTATTCTGGTGGGCTACGCACATTCTGGAGATGATCTCGTTGTTTAAGTCGCATTTGAATCGGTCAGCAGTTGCTCCCATTTCACTAATCAATGCCAATAAGTTGCCTGAGAACAGCTCGCTACTTTGCAAAGGCATTGAAAATAGGTAGTTGGTTTTCCCAACGATGGTTACTCCAGATGTGGTATCTGAGAAAGTCTGATCCCTTTGAGTTAGTTCGCAGTTACCTCCAAACTCGGAGCAAAGATCTATAATAACCGATCCACTCTTCATCTTTCTAACAGCCTCCTTTGTTATTAAGATTGGACACTCATCACCAGCCTTGCATGCAGATGTAATCACAATGTCAGAAATGCACAAGTACCTTTCAATGAGCTCTCTTTGCTTCCTCAAGAGCTCCTCTTTATTAAGCTTCGATCCACTCATAGACATTTCTTCCCCGCCCGGAACATGGATAAACCTAGCTCCGCAGCTTTCAGCCTCCTCCTTTGAACTGGCCCTAGAGTCCATTGCAAAGATTTTAGTTCCCATACTTTTTGCTGTTGCTATTGCCTGAAGACCAGCAACACCCACTCCGATTACCAACACAGTTGACTCCTCAACATTCCCAGCAGCACTTGAAATCGATTTGCTGATTCTTGGAAGACAATTCAGGGCCTCGACAACAGCTCTGTATCCAGAAATAGTGCTTGTTGTGGTCCTTACATCCATTGTTTGAGCACGTGAAGTTCTTGGAACCTCGTCTAGTGCGATTACGGTCACTCCCTTCTTTGCCAGTCCAGTCAGTAGCTTATCTTGGCAATTCTCCTTATCTTGGAATTGACTAATATGCATGTTGCATACTAATATCTGTCCTTGCTTCATGTGTCCTATCTCCTTCTCTGTTGGTCTAGCTATTTTGATTACAATATCACACTCCTTAATTAGCTCATCAACACTCTTAAACACTAGAGCCCCACTCCTCATGTAAACCTCTTCAGAGAAATATTTAGATGCAGATGTTGAGAAGAGTAAGTCCCTAGAAATAGCCAATTCGTATCCTTTTTCTTTGAACTTATAGACTTTTGAAGGTGGTATGGGGAAAAGAATCGTTTTGTCATGGTCCGAAACAATTGGCAAAAGAGCTATTTTTTTTGTAGTTTTATTCAAATAGCACGTTTCAGCCTCCGTTCCCAGTCCACCAATCTTGCTGCTATTGTGGTGAACGGCTCCCATAGTTTCTGATGATTGGGACATCCTGGAGTAAGAGTCTGAAGAAAGCAGGGCAGTAGTAGCGTCTTCCATATCCTCCGTTTCTTCGACCTCTTCTGTGACCCTTGAATCCATATATTGCCTTGGAACAAATCCAGCACAACCCTTAAGAGTTTTATATACTTGCATCAGCATTTCTCTGGAATCTCCTAGCAACATTTTGGTGGTTTCTCTGGAAAACAATTCGTTGCTAATGCATGCGTATCCAAATGCTAGTGATCTCTTTGAAACGATGACCTGCTTTGCCTTCCAAACATTTATGACTGGCATTCCTGAAATCTTGCTGTTTGTCTCCAAAGCCGCAGGATTAACTATATCATTGGCTCCAACTACCAATACCAAATCATATTCATGCATGCACTCATTTACAGCATCCATATCTTTGACTACTCTGGTTGGTACATTTGCCTCCGCAAGCAAAACATTCATATGACCGGGCATTCTTCCAGCAACTGGATGGATACCAATATCCACCGTTGTCCTTCTGGACTCCAGCTCCTTAATGATTTGGGAAATCACATCCTGGCATCTACTCACTGCCATACCATATCCAGGCACTATCAGTATCTTTGATGACTCTGCCAAAAACTCTGCAGTTTCCTTTGAACATATAGTGTAGCACTTAGTGTCTCCGATGACCTTTTCTGTCTCCTCTATGTCAAATCCCCCAAGAAGCACTGAGAAGATGTCTCTGTTCATACCTTTACACATTACATAAGATAGTATAGCTCCACTGGACCCAATAAGAGCTCCGCTTATGATTAGTAGGCTATTATCCAACAGAAAACCTGTAATGGCAGTAGACCAACCGCTGTAGCTGTTTAGCATACTTATAATTACTGGCATGTCTGCTCCTCCAATGCTTATAATCATAAATATACCAAACATAGCCGATAGAATCATTCCACAGTGTAGGTTTGTTGTCATTATTAATTCATTGCTGGATATACAGAATGATAATCCTGTCATACATATTGAGAATAGTATGATAGATAATGACACATTTTTCAACGGCACCTTGACACTCTTGCTTGGGAGAATATCATCCAATTTTAGTGCCGCAATAACTGAACCAACAAAAGTTACCATACCCATTGCTCCTCCAACAAAAAGCTCCATTTTTCGGAATGAAGAAACCCTTTCGTACTTTCCGAATGCAGAATAAAAGTAGGAATATGAGACAAACAATGCTGCAAGACCAACAAAACTGTGAAAGATTGCGACCAACTGTGGCATTTTGATCAGTTGTATGGTATTAGCTATATAAACTCCTACAGTTCCTGATACAATTACCGTTAGAAAGAAAACAATGTAGTGACTTCCGAAGCCTTCTTCCGATAGTGATACCAAAATGGCCACAATCATGCCCACAAAACCAACAACATTGCTTCTATGTGCAGTCTTTTCGGAGGACAGGCCTTTTATACAGTAAATGAAACATAGGGAAGCAAGCAATTGACCAGCCATAACCATTGAACTTGAGCTACTTGACTCATAAACATCTGTAAGTCGTAAAAACAAACTTTTGTTGCCTCTATCAATCAATCCTCCTTGTAACCTGGCATCCACAATACCAGCTCCAAAAATCAATAATATAATACTTGATAATGCAAATAATCCTAGTTTTATATAAGACCTCCTCATGGTTACTCTCTTCCAATGGTTTTCACACTTTATATAAATAGTTTTCTCTTTGGCACGGCCAGTTGTACATATCCGCATGTAATGACAGGTCGCATGCAATTTATTATTCAGAATTACATGCATGTAACATACTTAGAGTTTTGAAGTAAGAAATTTTTCAAGTGAGGGGGAGATTTAAAACTAAAATCTAGAATTAATATTAACATAGGAGTAAATTAATTTAAATATAAGATATATTTGAATGTCAAAGTGGGAGCGCTATGCATACCAAAATGTAATGGAGCTGGTCATTGTCAGTATGAAATGAACCACCAATAAGAGTCTGGAAAAGTCTCTACCTGGATTAATGAATTTGTACCAGATCCAAGATTACACCATTCCGTTGGATCGAAATCTTGGTGGTGCGGCTCTTGGTCTGCTTCCATATTTTCATATTTAGTAGTTCCTTTTTGATTAGGATTTTCGCATTGTTCCCTCCAGAAATCAATATCTTTGCAGGCATTTAATAGATCGTCCTGTAGGGATTTAATTTGGGACTTATAAGCATCCGAGACAAGCCTTGAGCTGTTTTGAGAGTCCTGTAAAGTCTTTTGAAGGTTTTGAACTGCATCCTGGGTTGCGCTTAACTCTTCATTTAGCGACTCTATCCTCCTTTCTTGTGAAGAATTATTCAAACTTAGTTCCACAAGAGTTCTAAAAATAAACTTGTATGCGTCCTCCATAGATGAAGATGATTCTAATTTAGATAAAAAATCTCCTTCATCATCCAAAACCCGGGTTTCTACTGCGGCAATTTTAATTAATTCCTCAAACAAGTTAACTTCAATTGATTTGGAGGTTTTTGAAGTGGAGTTACTGTTCACAACTGCTTTATTGCTATACATAAGTGTCTCGAATGGCCCTTTGAGCAAATTACAATCTCGGTTACATTCTCTCTGTATATAATCATTTTTCTCGTTTAAAAGTCTCTTCAAGTTCTGTATTTCTAATGTTTTTTCTGTAATCTCGAGTTTCGCAGCGTTGAAGGCTGCCTCCCATACCTTCTTCTCACTTACTAGGACATCTATTGCATTATCAAGTTCCTCGCTCACTCGTTGATCTTCCAGAGAGCTCCTATATTCGTCAAATCTATTTTTTTCCGGGTCATCTCTCAGCATTAGTGGCAGATTTTTAAGTGGTTATGTACTTTATAACCATAATACAGGCGGATTGCTTGCCCGATCTACCTTTATAAATATTTTTTTAGTGAAAGATGCTTTTGGCGCTCAATTCCACGTAGTCACAAAATAATGAAATGAGGCATTTAAATACAATTATACAGGAGAAATAGTGCGAAGGTTCCTAATTATTCACAGTATGCGACTAATTATATTAATCATTGTGTATTTTATTCCCCCAGAAAACCTTTCTAAACGGTAACCCGTTTCCCACTGCATTGTTTTCATTGTGTATTCACAACTAACAGAACCCATGTCTTAAAAAGTGTAGGGTTTCAAGAGATAAATTAATACACATTATATTATTGGATTTTTAATCAATTGCAAATAAATATTAAATTTTAAGTTGCATGCATTTATGTGGATATAAATGCATGCATTTGCCCACGTGTTTAATTGAGGATGATTGCAAGACCAGTCAATAAAGGGGAATGGCTTACAGAATTTGACAAAAATGTTAGCATTAAATGATATAATATAGAAACAAACACTTAATTTAGAGAGGATTGAAAGTTGTTAATTTGATCCTCTAATATTTAACAGGAAAAAATAATTATTAGCGGTAAAACACACTAATAATGGCATTACGTATGAAATCGTCCGTGTGGCTATCTAGGTATAAGGAAAAATAATGCATAATAAAAGATTAAAGGCCCTTAAATTTTAAAGAATAAATATAGAGATAATAATTTGTAAATTTACTAACCAGATAATTTTTATATGAGAAACTTTTCGGTTATCACAGGATAATCTAAGGTTTCAAATATTCAGAAAGAATGAACGACCTGGATGATTCAACTTTTAGATTCTATACGAGCCCAGAAGATAGAAATGACTTGGTAAATTATAGATCCTCGTTTTCAAACTTTGATCATGATGAATTTATGCTTCAATCTACAGCGAAGCAGTCTGGATACGTAGTAAACTCCTATATTCACGGAAGAGCTGCTTCAGAATATAGCTGCAGTAGTGGCAGCTTTCGTGAACTAAATTCAAGCGCAGAGCAGACAGCATTTGAAAGATCATTATCACCAATTCACAGGAATTTAGATACGACTACATCTGAAGTTTCTACAATACCTTCTGCTAGATCTGTTGTAGAGCATACTAGAAGGGGTAGATCCCCAAGTCTATCATATACAGTAACTACTTTGCAAGCTCAAAGAAGCATTCAGCAAAGAACTAAAGGATTAGCGGCTAATCACAGCAATATAGGATGGAGTAATAATCAATTAATAAGTTCAAACGATAGAAACCCGATTGGTACTCTTACAATGAAAAGCATTGATCTGAATCCCCCATGTTTAAGTGAAGATAATTTTAATGGGACCAAAGCAATCAATAACTGTGTCTATACTGGCCCCTCTAAAATTAAAAGCCACACCAACAAGACTACAAGATCTTCTCTATGTACATTCTTTGACTTGTGCAATTGCTTTGGGCCCAGAGTTAAGGATGTTAACAACCTATAATATCGACGGATAGATTTAAATTTTTTTACAATCATTGATTCTCTTTTATATACATAACGCATGCCTATTTTCATTCTTAACCCTAATCTATATTATTATCTCTGAATACGGAGGAAGCGTCACATTCAGAGCAGCGAAAGGGAAATAGTTTGAAAAGGTTCCATGATCCATACCTATCTGTATTTAATAAAAAGACACCTAAAAATATCATCGATTTGAGCTTGATTTGAAGTATACATAACACTTGTGTAGACAGAATTAAAAAATAATGTTTCCGTTAAGTCAGGCTCTCTATGTTACTAAATTATATTGTGATTGGCGCCATTCATAAAGTCAGTAACTGAGCAATCCAAGGTTGGCAATAAGCTGAATAAATGGAGCATAAACACAAAAAGTTTGTGGTGTTTCCGGACACAAATACAAACTTGGATCGGAATCTGAAGGTCGTTACTTTGCCCCATCCCAGTGTTAATACACTTTGTGAATATTTGTATGACTCTAATCATGGCGAAGTATTTGAAATTCAGGAAATGACAGAGAGATATGATGGGGTCACACCATCTGCATTTTTTGGAAATGAATGTATTTCGAAGGTAGAGTTTTGTGGGGCAATGGCTGTTGATTGTTTCTTCTTTCTATTATCCGCTTTGGCTTTTGCAAGAAGTAAACAGTATATTAATAAAAAGCTCTCTCAGGTTGTGTCCTACTACATTATTAATCTTAAACTAGAACTAGAGCAAAGCGAATTCTCTTTATTTGACCAACACAAATCAAATATTCAAGAAATGTTTCAAATTTTTATTTCCAACAAAAAACTACTAGATAAAGTTGAACAAGTCTGTGATGTTTCTAGAGGTAAGTTTTCGATA
Organism: Cryptosporidium canis; assembly: GCA_027243985.1. Taxonomy (NCBI): domain Eukaryota; phylum Apicomplexa; class Conoidasida; order Eucoccidiorida; family Cryptosporidiidae; genus Cryptosporidium; species Cryptosporidium canis. Next base: position 93,241 of record JAPCXC010000023.1, on the reverse strand, counting down.
TAGAACATTCAAATAGATCATAATGATTTTTTATATTTTATTTAAAAAATAGAGTCACAGATGAGTGAGAATCTGCCTTCAAATTACACTCTAAATGATGAGAAGCTCTTGGAGTATCTCTCTGAAAGAGTAAGAAAAGCAGCGAAGATAGCATCCGAAAGAAAACTTATATTTAAAGAATACTATAACGAGTCAAAAGTTACTTCACCACTTGCTTTACAATCTAGTGTACCCGCCCAGGAAATTGCATGTGATTTATTATTTGCATGCATTCCTAAAATCCTAACCAATATTATAGAGAGACTGAAGAGGAGATTTGGAGAGCTAAAAGTAATGAATGAGCCCGAAAATGTCGAAAAGAGCGGTGCAGGCTCAGATAAGCGCACAAAGAGCCAATTCATTGGGGTTAAGAAGGCAATTAATAAACGAACCCCCCCGATTATTCCAAAGCCAGCATTGATAAAAAAGGCGCCATCGCAAAGGCCCTCTAAGCCAATTAACAGCTCACCGAATGGAAATATACTTAGTTTTTTAAAGAAAAAATAATAAATGTAGGGGTTTTCAAGCATTTTTTTATATTAAATAATCATTTATAATATATTTATAAATTTCAATGAACTTTATTTATTACTTGTTGAACATTTCTAGCAAATTTGGCAGTGGCTTTTCCAGCTCCTTTTCTAAATAACCTATAATATTTTCTCTAACTCCAACAACAGTTACTGGTGTCGCAATTTCACAAATTCGACTGTAGAATTTTGCAGTATCAGTCAATCCTAAGCTTTCTTCTAGCCCTAGCTCAGGATTGGTCACTACATCAATATTGGATACTGGAATGCTTTTTACATGCCTGTTTTTCAATCGGATGTATCTCTCCCATTTATTTCTATCAAAACTCTGTGAGCTATTCTCATTCTGTTTGCTATTACTTGACTCGTGTTTAGCATCTGTCCTATATACCTTATTCTCACTTCTTAGATCTTCCTCCCACTTATATGGCGGAACGTATTTTTTTTTTTGTTTCTCATGCATCTTATAATTTGACTTGGAGGGCTCTGTATCTTTTTTTTGTTTAAGTCTTTGCCTAATCTCCCTATCGTAAATTGGGCCTTGCTCACGTGTTTCCCACTCATACAAAATTTTACTCTTTGACTTATTTGTAGTTGACTCTTTTTCTTTTGCTCCTTCTATTACTTCAGAATGGCAGAATTCACTGGTAACTGGAATTAAATTTGAAAATATCTTATTTGATTCACTGTTAAAGATTTCGTTAATCGAATTTTTCCATTCTTCTTTAAAGATTCGATTGATGGCCTTTTCTCTTTCTCTATTGATTCTTTCACCATCCATATCGTTTTCATTCTCCTCTTTACCAAAAAAGACCATTTCTGACTTATTCATATTCTTGCTTTCAATAACATTGTCTTCACTTTCCTTCTGTACCTTTGAATAATACTCCCTTGGTATTCCTTTCTTTATAAATTTTTCGATATTTGGCTGAAATGTACACTCCTGGAGTGATTTAAAGTATGACTCAACCATCTCATCCTTATCATTGTTGTCCAATAACAGATACTTTTTTATCATCTGCATACATTCATCATTCTTCGTTATAGAGTTCATACCTAACTCTTTCCTGTATTTTTCATAAAGCGTTTTGCGTAAATTTGGCTGAAAAGTACACTCTGGATCTAAATCAACTACATCCTCTCCACTATTTCCTCTATTATTGCTCTTTCCATTCATTGATAACTTTTTCTTAAGGTAGTCACTAATTGCCTTCTTCATTTGAGGTCCAACTTGGCTTTTTGTGGGCTTTGAAGACGAAAACCTTTCCTTGTTTTTTTTGCCTATGCTTTCTTCACTTCTAATATCTCTGCTCATGCCTTTTGGGATCCCTTTTTTATCAAACTTAATAGGTATTGGGAACTTCTTTCCGCTAGGAAGCGTTAAATAAACTTTCATGGTCTCCAAGAATGATTCCCTTGTAACAAACAAATATATCTTCTCTCCAAAATCCACCATTACTGGCTTGGTATTGTATCTCAACACGATTAGCTCCTTAGTCTTATCAACATCTTCCGGGATCCCATCCACCTCCAGCTTATATGAGTGCTTCATTACATATGGAATGAAGTATTGAATTGCTAATACTTGATGCCTTGTCATCTTATTCTGAGTCTCTACGGACTCCGTTTGGAAGCTCATTAAATCATACACAGCAGAACCATTTGAAATTAAGTCATATAATTCCAAAATCGAGTTTTTCCTCAAATTATCTGCAATTTGCCTACTTCTCTCATTAATCTCAGGCATGAATCTGGGCAAAGGCTCTTGGTAACAACCTAAATCCGCACTAGGACCATCCATTGTAAAAGTTGGTTAATGTTGCATATAACGGACCTCCCTGTGCTGATTTTATTCTATTTATCTCTAGTTCAGATATTTTCAATTTGCATGCAGCTTGGTGGGTTTTCAGTAATTAATTTGGACTTTTCAGTTATTGGGAATTAAAGTCCCATTTTATAATAAATTATTAAACACCCCTTGCTAAGGTAAATTCAATTAAAACCTGATTCTAGCTCATGCCCGTTTACAACTAACTTATTATCACAATCACTTTATAAATTTTCTTTTTTTTCAAGTTCACACTCTAATAGACACATTGCATATGCGTCCACACATGTCTTGTTTGGTTTGCTGACTCTTCTCTCGATACCATAAATATTTTTTACTCAGATAATATTCTCGATACTAATCACAGATTGACACTATGTTCCGTACAACAAAAACCACATACAGATCAAATCCCCCAGTAGTTTGGAAATCACTGCAACTAATATTTCTCACGGTATGTAAAAACTTATAATTTACAAATAATACTGGCAATACCCTATTACTTATCAATGGCAAATAAAATTTAGGTTTTAATTTTACAAACATTGCCAATATCATTTCCTTCAACTCTCCAATTTGTATTGAATAAAATTCATGTTTTTGTCCACATGAATTTCCGCAACATGCATGCACATGTATATTTGCCAATATTAGCTGAATTTATTGGGGATAGTTATTTTAATATATGATTGTTGAAAGCATCTAATTATTACAAAATGGCTTGGATGTATAAGTTGTTAGAGTTTACTATGTGGATAAAAGTTGCCCAAATAACCCTTAATTTGTTGTGTGCTAATTTTTTTTTACTACTGATTAAAAACAGTGGCATGCTCAAAGAACTTTCTACTATCTCCAAAATTATTTCGTCCGGTCTGATGGGTAGCTGGTCAAATCATGTGTTACATTCCTCAACTTCAACTCGAGTAAAAGACTCAAGTATTCCCAATTGTATTGAGCTTGTTGTCATTAAAAAAGATATGGGCATGAGAAAAACAAGTGCCCCACTAACCCTAAACAATAATAGAGCACTGCACCTTGATATTCAATGAATTTTTAGGCCAAGTCTAATGAAATGACGAAGTGACAATCAAAAACAAAATATTAGTACACAACACAATTAAAATTCTCCGTGAGATTTTTAACTAAAATCCCTGGCAAAACATGCTGCATAAATTACAATAATATAGAATAAATAATATATGAACCATTTTCCAATGGGCGGCGGGGCACTTATTATTTTTGAATGAGGATATAGTATAATTTCTTAAAAAAAAGGTGTCTAAGAATACAAACAAAATTGGGGAGTCTACCTTCCTCTCTTTAACGTGTGGTGTTGAATGTGACATCGCAAAATATGACAATTTCGATAACTCCTTTCCCAAAGGCAATAAGCTTTACGTTGCAATATATTTATCCCTTTATAAGGACCTTAAAGCTAACGCATAGTCTTAATAGGCAAAATGCTTCGACACCCGAGCTAACGAATATGTTATTTTATTGGATAGTCTGTGGATTAGTATTTATTTCCGAAGGAATTTTTGGTCTAATAACCAAAATACCATTTTACTACGATTTAAAGATTGTTGCACTGCTGTGGCTCACTCTCCCCGTTTTTTCCGGATCAGGCTATATATACTATATGTATATCCATGATTCAATTGGTGGCAATTTTGAAAGCAATATATCTAAAATTACCAATAGATTACAAGCCTTGAAATCCAGTTTGTCAGAACTCTCCAATCATCAAATAAATAAAAGGCCATTATCACACAAGAACAGAAAATCCTCCAAAAGGTAAAATTAAATAGTTTATTGTTTTCCGTAGATAACAGAAGAAGAGACCCACTTAAGCTCTATTTTTTTGGATGGATCATTCATATTCATTACAAACTCTAAAGAGCGTTCTTTGATATCCCTTATTATTTGTGATATGGGCTCACCTCCAGTAATTGTCTGAATCAACTCCAAGTCCAGGCCTGGAATTTCTTCTGACTTAAGTATAGCAGATCCGAACGTCAACAAAATCTCGGATGCAGAGTCGTCAACCAATCTTTGAAGTTTTTTGTCAACATTTCTTTCGCCAAAGTCCTTTGATCCTACATTGAATATACAAATCAATGCCAAAACACACTTTTCTAGACTGCAATTTAGCACCCCTGGTGAGCATTTTGGGCTCTCTTTCGTAGATTCATCAAGGTCTTCAGATATTGGACTTTCAGAATTCATCTCTTTAACCTTCATAAAGCTCAGGGTCTCAAAGATTAGCTCAAATAGATCAATAAATATTTGGTACCTATTCTTATTCGAAGATATGTCCAAATATTTTGGGGACTCTATACGTGTAAGCATACACGCTAGAATCAAAGATACCAGACTTGGACTCAGTACCTCCTCTCTAGTAGAAATTAGCACCCAGCTCTTGAATTTTTGAAAGCTGTATCCCAAACAGACATTTGGATCACTCAAAATTCCTCCCCAGATTGCAATGAAAGCAGAAAGTATTCTAACCTCCATTTCCACGTGGGTGTTATATATCAAATCACCATTCACTTCTGAAGTGGAGTTCTCGCTACAGCTATATATAAGTTTAGCTGATTTCTTAAATAGGTCACACCCAAGTATTCCTTTTGAGATCTGGCTTACTTGGATAGAGAAATCGTTTTCAATTTTACATGAGGCAGTACTTGAGCTATCTGCATTGATTTCCGGAGTAACATCATTGTTGCAGTACCATTCCAAAAGTGACGTCCTGTAATTGGCAAGCATGCGCCTAGAATGGCTCAGACTTTTGCTCCCCTGATATATTATAGAGATAAGCAACAAATCGAATAGACTATCTTTAGTCCAAATAAAAGGATCCTGTGGAACAACGCTATTGACCCTCCTCTTCTTTGAGCTCTTGAAGGTATTTTGGGAAATATTTCTTTCATCATGCTCCTGGTCCTTGCTCATGTCATCTTCTGACCCATCCATGTAATTCTTACGTTCTTCGTAGCGTAATGAAACCTCCAGATCTTCATCCACATAGTCATTTTTTTCATCTAGCTCACTTAATTTCCCAATTTTAGATTGGAGGAACTTTGTTATTCTGTCACTATTTTCGATAACCTCGTCTTGTGTAGAGAACTTAAAGACCATTGTCTCCTTTAGGTGTGAGAACTCCTTCAGCTCAATGAATATTTCCGGAACTACCACTTTGGATGCTTCCTGGTTAATTAGTGGGATCTCACTTACTTTACGGCTCAAATTTTCATTCGGAATAGACAATAGTGTCTGGGGAAGCATCTGTCTAGACATCTCTGCCAATACAGAGTTCAAAATTCCGTCAAGAAAAAGGTCTTCTATTTCATTATTAAACAGAAAGTCTGTCTTGCTATTATTCCAAAAAGAGTCACTCACAATGGAGTTTCGAAAAACCTCGTTACTGGTAAAAACACATGTAATGTGTTTCTTTAGTCTTAAAATCATCCATGCAGAAAGATTTTTCACATGGGGAAATATTAGATGGTTTATAGCTCCTTCAAGCATTGGGTTATTTGAATTCTCTAATGTAGAGCCTTGTTCCTTAGATACATCCCCCTGCTCAGGTTCTTTATTCTGTATCTCCTTAAATTTTGGAGAGTCCTCACTTACCATATCCCCACAAACTTGCATATTCAAAATAAATATTGGAGTCCAAATGCTAAAAAAGACGGAGCTCTGGAGTCCAATCAAATTGATAACAAGGCTATTTACATAGCTAATATGAGTCACATAGAATGGGTTAAGTAAATAATTCCAAATAGTGACGGAGAGACAGAGATCGTATGACGAAGTTGTGACTGGTAGCTTTAATAGCTGCCTTGCTGTCTCATAAGGTATTTGCGCAAATATCTCGCAAATGCTATCCATTGTTCTGAGGAGGAGCGATTCTCCAATATCCATGGAGCTGATGGAAGGGAATCTAACTAGCTGCTTGATTAAATACTCATTCACCTCACCGAATTTAATATCGTTAAGGGCATCACCAAAAGCAAAGTCATCTTGTGTAGAGACCGTTTCAGCAATGTAATCAGAGATTGAAGGGGACCTATAGAATCTTAATATAGTCATTATCCTTGGGCATTGTTGGTCTCTCCATTGAATAAAGTTACTCCAGTACTTTGTGAAAGGATTTTCTACTGATTGAATTTCCAGTAAATCTTTCCCTATAAAATTCAATAGCACTTTTTGTACATCATCACAGTAATCCTCTAAATATGTATCATAAAATAATGTAATATCCCTTAATATTTCATTGTAAAGAGATTGACCCTGATTTTCCGACTGTGAATCTCTTAACTCTTGTCTAATTAATGGTAAGGAATATGCTACCATTGTAAAAAGTACAAATGAATAGTGATCATAGAGATTGTACTTATGAAGGGGGCTCGGATTTAACCTCTTCATTGACAAGCATGTATCTAGAAAGGCTCTGTATATAGAGACAAGCTGACTAAGGTTGATAGAATAAAAGTTTGCCATTTCCGTCAGGAAGTTCAAAATAAGCTGGCTAGAATAGTAGTTCGATTTTTCAAGGTCAGAAATGAGCCTCTTAACGGAAAGATCAAGAATTGCACTGGTAAGATTTGAGTTCTCTGATAAAGGTGAACCAGTAGTTAAAGAAGTTGAGAAAAGAGTGGTGACTCCTGCAAAAATGCCAGTTTTAAAGGGTTGGGTCGCAATAAACTCCACCATAACTCTGGCAACTGCATCATATACTGCATTCACTTCTTCCAGAGGCAAATCAATGAACAAGTCAAATATCTCCCTGACAATCTGGATCATTCTATCGCCAATCCCATCGTACGACTCCGTGTTTTTTATCAATATACATTTTATTTGGTCTTCCACATGGCCATATTGAAAATTCCCGTGGTTAGAGCTCACATCTGAGCTGCTATATACATCGCTGGCATCATTTGCCTCGTTGTTACTTTGTGTTTCAAGCATCCTTTTGAACACAATTTTATTTGAATCTCAATAAATGGTACCTATAAAGACATTTGGCGCCAATAAGAATATGGTACTCCATAAAGTAAAAATATATTTTCGCGGCAAGTTTTTGGTCAAATTAGAGCATGTAGAGAAGAGAATACATGGAAATATAGAAGATCGAATCAGATGTGCTTGCTGTACAAAGACAGTTTAGGTATTTGTAAGTAGAACCCTGATCTTGACCTTTATTGGGAAGGAGATACCCAGATAAATATCATTGAAGCAGTTGTAATCTCGATTTTCCACAAAACGGCTATTATTGGTTGTAGGTTTAAAGAAACAGTACTAGGTTGCGAATATATATTTTAATTCAGAATAGGAATGACACAGCCCTTGTATTTTAATGAATTGGGACGGCTTTCAAGCAGGCTAGAGGTATTAATGAAATAACTGGTTGGAAAAGACGGTGACCCGCCAAAATGTTAATTTAGATATAAAAATATTTGACAATACATAGGGAATCAGGTGCTGAAAAGGTTTATGAGATTCAATGAGTAAATTGTCTAAGGAAGAACGAGCAAGGCGAGAAAAGGTCAATAAAGAGATTACAAAGCTTGCTCAACAGGAAAAATGGTTGGAGTCGTTCAAACCAAAGAGAGAGGAGAAAAATAGAGTAAGCGTTCAGGTGAAAAAGAGGACGGTGAGGATTGTTAAGGAAAAGGAAGAAAAAAGGAAAAAGAAATTGAGTCCAAAACTTCTTAAGGACCTGAACAATGAGATCCAAAGAACTATAACTTTATATGGGAGTATGGCTAGGTAGGTCAAATTAATGCATTAAATGTATAAGTATATATATTTATATAAATAGTTAAGAATTGAATAATATACAAAACTTATCTCTGAAAATTATCTGAATACTTTCTCTTTTTGTACTCTTTTAAATAATCCTGAAACAAGGCTCCAGTAGACTCATGAGTCTTTGTCATTTCGTCAAATCTCCTGTTCTTGTCCGAATCTATTTCTCTATCTTTCCATTTGGATCTCTTTAAAGTTATTGGTCTGCTTCCCACATACTTACGGTTCATTTCCTTCATTGCTCGTAGCATATCATTTGGGTTAGTGAAAGAAACAAATCCATATCCTCTTGTCTTGCCAGTATGTTTGTTTCTTATTACCCTGCACTTTTCAAAAGAAGGGTACTTCTTGAAGGCATTTGTTAAAACTTCTTCGGTTACGTCATTCCCTAAATCTCCACAAAAAAGCCTAAAGTCATTCTCTGGCCATTCATCCAGGGTATTGTCTACCCAAACTTGTCCAGCTGCTTTTCTAAAGCGTTTATTTGACTGATCCGGCTGTAACGAATGCTCTTCTTTATCTACATTCATCTCGAGAACGCCATCTAGTATCTCTATATATACATTATCTTCTCTAACAGTGGGTGTATTCTCCCAATGGCTCCTATTTATAGACTATTTAATTCCGGAAAATTCACTGTTATCCCTTGCGATGTACTAATTCCAAATTTTACGAACACGTAATTATTACGTGAGAATTTTGGCGGCACATCTGCAAACATGTAACTTGAATTTGTAATATGGGATTAATATATTGAGATATTTAAGTAAAGAGGAAATAAGCAAAAATGTCACAGGGGAATTACTGGGACTTCTGTAAGGACAATGAGTAAGTTTTAAGGTGTTCAACCCCTTCTCTATGAGCTGTCTTAATCCATTTTTAGAGGTAGATTTGTGATTGAGAATGGGAAGGGATATTTGCTTTCTGCAGTATCCACTATACATAACTACGAAAGTCCTCAAACTGCCATCATCTGCCATGGGCTTTTTTCTAGCAAGGAGAATCGTCTCTGTCAAACCATTGCAAAACATCTCAGTATTAATGCTGTTCGATTTGATTTTCATGGGAATGGAGAATCTCAAGGAGCGGAATCTTGGAGCTTTGGAGATTATCATGGAGAAGTTGATCATGACATAAGGAGGGTTGTGGAATTTCTTAGGGAGAAGGGTCTCGAGATCAAGGCTATTATAGGACATTCTAGAGGAGGTGTCGAAACATTAATGTACTCTTGGATGTATGATGATGTTGATATCATTATAGGTATATCAGCAAGGTTTGATTTGGCAAATTCGATTATAACAAGGTTTATCTCGGACGAACATTACGAACAACTGAAGAAAAAAGAGGTAGAATATGTAGATATTGTTCCAAGGGATAATATTCCAAGAAAAATTACACTTGAATGTATAAATAGAAGGAATTTAGTAGATTATAATATGCTCAAAACAGTAAAAAACACCAAGTACTTTCTATTGATACATGGAACGAAAGATGACATAGTACCGGTGCAGGTAGGTCCTTCGATATTTGTGCAATTGTAAAACCATTTTCAATTAATTAACTCCGTATTCTAGGATTCAAGCGAAATTGCAAAATTCATTCCCCCACAGATTCCTCACGAAATTGTATTAATTGAGGATGGATCTCACTCGCTCACTGAGAATAGTGAGATAAGATCTTTAGTAAATCATCATATTAATAGAGTCATTTGTGCCCTGCTGAACAAGAAGATGTAGAAAAAAGTATATAGTGCGCTTAATGACCTATTTAGCTAAGTGTTTATCATTAGTGTAATAATTTAATTTTAATTTCTAGGTTATTTGGGCCTACCATATAGCGTGTAATACGTATATCTTAAAATATGTCTTTCACCCACAATGTAAAAAATGACAATAACCAAAAATTGTTAAAAAAAAATAGGTAATTAATTAACATATCTAGCAATTAATCTGAGATAACATAAGTTATTCCTCCTGGATCCTAATATGTATAATTTCAGATGATATTTGTGTGGTATTACGCATCATTTCGTAATTTGGGAAAATATGAATGATGATGATATGAAATATATCTGCATAAGACTAATTTCAGGCTTAAAGTTTATTGAATTTGATGACATAGAGAGAGGTAAGCCGTGTCTAAAGACTTCTCAAGGATTTAAGGGCTGTAAACTCTTCTTATCCAATATCGAAGTAATAAATGAAATACTTGGGATTGAAGCTTCTGACAGAATATACAGAGACTTATTTACAAATAACTACAAGGCACTATTTCCATACCCAAAGAAAAGATTCTATCGTGTGGATGTTTTAGAGGCATCTTTAGAAGGATATACATCTATTTGGGTAAACGGTGAAAGATTTGAATTTAACTCCAATGTAATTCGATCAGGAAAAGAACTGAGTGAAAGCTGGATTTGTCTAATAACCTTAATTTTTCAGGTTAAGGATTTAATAGAGGAAAGAATTAAAAAAAATGAAAATAGTGAAATATTTGTTTTCGAGGATGAATTGTGGATGGCAAATATTATTAATGTTTTGAAAAAATTCGACAAATCGTGGGTTGAATTCGAGAAAGAATATATCACCGAACTTATTTCAATTGAAAGTGTTGCAAGAAGATTTATTATGAACTTACACAAGCATATTATAGACAACAAAATACTTAACTTTACTCTCAGTGTGAAAGACACAGAAACCAGCAGTATGCAAGAGATACAACAAGAAGAAAAGTCAGAAAACAATGTGGGGAATAGTATGATGGAAGGTAGAATCCAGTGCAATAACCTTGACACTATATTTTTTGAGCTAATAAAGAATTTCTATAGAGTTCTGAACCTGAACAGCAAGCACAATACCACAGAAAATATTAACTTGTCAACTTGGGAACAAATAATGCAGATTAACGAGCTTTCCGGGAAATCACCGCATTCTTGCTTTGCTGTGATTGGCGCCCTAGGCATGCAATGCATGTCCGAGATGACAATTTTACTGGAGGAAGTGGTAGATGCATGCAAAGTTCCTGAAAAGATAGATCCTCATATTTGCAATAACTTAGATTTACAGCAACAGATGTTAAGAGTGGATGAAACATGGGGAATAGCAAGAAAACAGTTTAGTAAGCTTGTATCAATGAAGGAGGAGGATGTTGATAGATTATCTCTCGTACAACTCGTGAAATTATTTCGAAGAATATTCACAATTCAATTCAGAATTAGAAGAATAATCAAAAGATCAGACCTTGGAGTGGTTAAAACGGGTCAATATTTGGCTAGATGCTCGAATGAAAAACATACATGGAAAAATATGTTTGTGGAGAAACTGGAAGAATGCGATGTTGCTGCATTGCTAGCTCTCCCAAAGATATGTTGTATTTTGTACCTGATGAATCCATATATTTGTTCTGATATGATAACTCAATTCCTAAGCAATGAAAAAATAATTGAACTGAAATTGGTTCAGCAAGATAATGAAAAGGTTATTGAGGCCAAGCAAGAAACAAATCAAATTTTTAGAGGAATTCACCTAAAAAATGAATCAATTTCTGATAAACAAGTATTGGATGGCGAAAAATACACTGTTGAAAACTCATTTTTTAATATGGTTTCTCTTTGGAACTCATTTACATGTGTTATATTGGACTACGGTTTGAATAATGCAACTAACCTTCTTGGTTTGGATAAGGATGATGAGATGTTCAATATGGAGGAGATATTGCTTGTATACATATTTTCACAACTTACAGGAGTTTGTTTATGCGGTGAAAATATGACAAATAATTGTAGCAACTGTGTAAATAAAGTTAACATGATTCAAGAAAACGAATTTATTAAAAAGTCAAAGAAATTATTGAGTTCCCTATTAATTTCTATTGAGGAGGTTAGTATACTATTGCAAAGAGTTTCCGTACCTGAATGGAATGAATTTATCCATACAGCAATACTTTGCATTACAAAGTCACCGATTATATCAGAAGAAATAGACAATGCTGAAACTTCTCAAACAGAAAATGAAAACAAATGCCTTAATTTTGATGATAATTGTGCGGCTGCTACCTTGGACTATGGAAGCAGCAGCAAACAACAAGATAGCCATTTCTTTGCAATGAATAATACAAAAATTCATAGTTTTTTAACTAATATTGGTTCAATTATATATGAAAATGTTAAGGGCTATGGAATATTTGATAATGGTCACAATTCCACAACTTCAGAAAATTCGGATAACAATGTTTTGTTTACATATAGTAGTTCAAATTCGAACTTTGAAAATTCAACAGATATATAATAGATATTTAAGTTCATTTTTAACGTTAGATCTAATTATATATTTTTATTGATTTTAAATATTAGCTCATACTAAGTTAGCAATTGTCCTTTAGGATATTTTTTGTGTTCATGCAAATTATATTACGTGTAATTGTATGCTTACAAGCTTATAATATTTTAATGTTAACCCTCCAAATAGGCGTTTGTCGTATATAACTCAAATATTAGGATCACACTCGATGTTTAGGTGATTTAAAGTCGGCAAATGATATTACAATAGGAAACCATGGATATATACCAGGATAAAAAATTCATTGCATGTACTTGTATAAAAAGTGGCCATTATTTGTCCGGGATTTCCCGCCCATTGCTTTAATTGCATGCACTTTTTATTATTAAAATTGCATGTATTGCATGCCATTTTTACATTCAATAAATAATGTGGCCAGGAATGAGGCAAAGCTGAATTTATTAAACTGAATTAGCAACTTTTTGGAGAAAATTACTCAAATATTTGTTGAAATCAATCTAGAGGGGGGTTAATGAAAGGTTGGAGAACAGATCAGAAGCTCTCTAATATAGGAGAAATTAAGGAAAATTAAGTTTACATTGACACAGATAAATAAGTGTCTGTGTGGGGATAGGGAGTTCGATGTCAATGGCCCCAGAGCTGCAAAAAGTGGAACAGCAAGAAGAAAATTTATCTGAGCTCATTAATGCTAGGGAAGGTGTAAAGGAGTTGAGGAAAGATGTCTTTGAGTATTCAAAAAAGAGTTGGGAAGATCAGTTGTTGCAAACACCCCAGTCTGCGATGTGCAAACTAGACAAAGAAAATGAGTCGGATGTTATGGATACATATTGTGAGAGCGGCCCGGAAACACCAGAGGAATGTTTGGAAAATTCAGAAAGAGGGCTCTATCCCATCACTTCAGCTGAAGATGAAAGTATAGATGGAAGTACCATAGGTGCTAACATAGGGATATCACTTGAAGAAAAGGTTATCAAAAGGTTGGAAAAGCTATTGAGAGATATTCAGATTTTTAGCAGAGCTGTCACAGTTTATATAATTTACCACATTACAGTCTTAAACATGTATCCATCAATATATACGGTTAATAAGGAGATGAAAACTGATGAAATTTTTGAGTATTATTATTCTCAGCACATAATTCCGAAGGGTCTTCCAACAAGTATAATGGACTCGTGTTTTCTAGGTTGCATAGTATTCATACTTACATACATTGCTTCAAGAGTTATAAAAGCAAGCCTAAAAGAAATCAAAAGAAATAGAGAGGAGGGAATTTGGAGCAAGAAGGTCAAAAAAAGCTATATCAAGAAAATTATGGTCTGTGGGGTAGCTGGAAGAGTATTTGGTATCTCTAGTTTGTTGATAATTCTTGTTGGATTGACACAGTACGTTGCGCACGAAAGCTTGAACACTAAAGGCCTTTTAGTTCCAGATATCTGGTTTTCACTAGCCAAAGACAAGTATAAATATGATGACTATAAGGGGTTCACGAGCTTATTGGCACACGTAATATTATATTGGACCGGGTTATCCGTTGACTTTTTTGGATTTATTACTGCTTTGAGGATTGTTTTTGCCTATGTTAATCTGTTGGATGGTGTTATTCTTGGGATTTACTTATGCATGGTCGTTGGGATTGGGCTGCCTCTTATGCAAGAAGGTCTACTGGGACCAAAAAACTCGTGTAATGCAAATGATCACCACTGGTATAAATTTGATACCCATAAGATAACATTTTTTAGGGATGATTCAGGAAAGATTCGTATTGGAGACTTCAGGGGCCCAGCAAGTACTAATTATCCGCCTTTGTTTTACAGTGAGTATATTACAATGGATGACGGAGTTAAAATAGCAGTCGATGTATATTTGCCTAGAATAAGGTTTGGTTTCAAAACTCTTCCAACAGTGGTGGATATTACAAGGTACAATAGGAGAATGGATGTCCATTGGCCATTTACTTTATTTTCCCTTTGGGGCGAACCTAAATCTACCTCCATGAATATTTGGTCTTGGCAAATCACACAAACATTTATTCCCAATTATTATGCCGTTGTTGTTGTAGACACTAGAGGAACAGGTGCTAGTACAGGGCATAGGGTTGTGGACTTTTCAGAAAACGAAGTTAACGACTTTAGGCAAATAATTAATTGGATTAAGAATCAGCCCTGGAGTAATGGAAAGGTAGGAGTTGGTGGGATTAGCTATGACGGAATGGCTGCAATTAAAACTGCTGCACTGCCAGGAAATAACGCATCTGAAAATAACTCTAGTTTTAGAAGCGAACGTAACCTTGTGGATGCAGTATTTGCTCTTTCATCACCAATGAATGTAATAAAGGAGCTTATTGAACCGGGTGGTCTTATCTGTAAACCTTTGGTTGAGGATTACTACAGCATAACATATTCATTTGAACAATATGGATCACCATTACTTCACTTTTTAAAAACAGCCACGTATTACCCTTTTAAGTTGGTTGTCGCATTTTTACTTGTGATTGGAAACGTTTCTCCAGTACAGGGATACTCAAGTATTAAGAAACAGGCTATGGAAATGCACCAAAAGAATTGGGATATGTCAAAGACGGTTAAAAAATATAAGTATTTAGATGAGCAGGTCGAACTAGATGATGGCAGTCTTATTTTTGCTGAGAAGCTTGGTAATACAGAAGATGTTGCTGTAATACTTGGGAATAAGGGAGTGAATGTCTATTTAACATCAGGATATTGTGACTCTGCTAATTCTAGAGGAGTTATTCAATTTTATGATGCATTGGTAGAGTCGGCTTCTAAGGCTTATGAGCAATATCTTCTGGAGGCGGAGAATACTGTGGCCAAGGAGAAACCTATATACAAATTGGTCCTGGGACCATGGACTCACTCAGGAAGGGCAAGTTGCTCTCCATTTGGTAAGAGTATATCATGTTTTGAGCCAGCTCTGTATTATGATTTAGTCAGGTTTATGGACTGCGCATTAAAGGGAATATGTTGGGAAAATCAGGACAAAAATATTCATTTCTTCCAGGTTGGAGAGGAAAAGTGGTATACTACAGATAAATTCCCACCACCTGACACGGCTTATCTCGAATTCTCATTAGAAAAGTATGGAGAAAATGAGAAGAACTCAGTTCAGGAATTTTCATCACTACTAGGTACTAGATTTGTTCCTCTTTCTTTTCAGACCAAAAAGAAAGATGCCAAAACTCACATAGGCATGAATCACCACAGTACGTCAGGGTCAACCTCTAGCTACATACAGCTAAAAGTCGGTGATAACTATTTTTCAGAGTACAGATCAAGGTGGATGATTGCAATGCATCCATTCAGAGTAACTGTATCCTATAATGAGAAAGGAAAACAGTTATGGCATGCCGGAGAGCGGCTCCATCAAAAAAGAAAGAGCAGACAACATATAAGGTTTGCAACACCTCCATTTAAGGCTGATATTAGACTTGTTGGGAGTGTTTGGCTACACTTTTCGGTACAACTTCTTGACGGATATGATGCTCCAATATATGTATACTTGGAGGATATCTCACCAGAAAACGAAATCATGTATATCACAGAAGGACTCGCACAAGTTGGGCATAGACACGTTAATATGACAAAAAGTGCTCTTGAAAACATTCCGCATGGCTCTGCTAGGAAGGTAATTAGACCCCTTACAAAGAGTTACTACCAGCCATTAAGGAGAATCGGGGACGAAAGCCCGATGCAAATTACATTGGAACCCATTACTTGGACCTTCTTTAAGGGTCACAAATTAGCAATTTCAATCACAGGAGCAGATACCAAAAACTTTAAACTACATCATATTTCACAAAACATAAAAATCGCTAAAACTATTAATATTAAACTGGACAACTCGTTTATGGTAAAACTTCCAGTTAATAGAGAAGACTATAATACTTGGATGGAGCTAAATCAAGAATATTAAGAGATGTAGAGACGTCACAAATCATTCTCACCGCCTATCGCATAGCATTGAGAGGTATTTAATTAGAAGTAATTAACAATAGTTTTGCCAGTATACAAGAGCATTAGTGGTAATGGTAACTTGGGTTCGTCAATATTCAAGTCATAAACGGGGGGAATATTTATCATGAATGTGGGAGGAAATAATGAATATAGTTCAGTAATTTGCCACTTTTAAAAGCTACGTTCAGTTAAATGCCAGGCAACTTAACCCAAATCTCAATGACAACTTTATATGATTTGACTAATTACAAATCAGGAATGTGGGCGACCCGCCCAATGTCATGATTTTTCAAATCATTTGGTTGCTGGGACACCAGGAGAGATAAAACTTCGTTAGTGGAAAAATTGGGGGCCTTTGTTGGAAAAAGATCCTTACAGATCTTGAAAGAATAAGGTGCTTTGAGACTAAAAAGGGTCCCAATTGCGGTGTTCTGAAGCTCATTTATAGTTAAAAGAACAAGTTTGGAATAAAATAGTAACAGATTTCAATATTGTAATTTTTCGGAGTTGGATATGCAAATATCTGGAAAGAAGTGGACTTCCGAAAATGGGGAGCACAATCCATCATATTCAACGGGATATATGTCATTCAAAACGTGTTTACTTTTGACTATATCAGTGGCTACTATTTGGGTAGTTTCAGAGTTTCTCTACAGGGGTTTCCTTGTTGAAACCACGGAGGTTTCCCTGCGAACGAAAGTGGCATGGGGTTTCTTTGCAATTATCGGAGCTTCAGCTGTGATGTCTATTCACTTTCTTCCAAATGGAACTTTTAAGTGGCCCTGCTACGCTTTCTGGAAGGTCATGCTGGGAATTAACATTCTATATTTTATGCTTTTAGTTTTTTTGATGTTTCAGGATACGGAGTCGATTAGAAGTGCTCTAGCCTTTATAGATCCAAAGCTTGAAGAAAAAGTCCCAGAGGCTAATTATGTAGGCCATTCCTGCTCAATTATTGGCGGACCTGATGGTTTACTCACAAACATTCTCCCAAAGATTGATATGTTTGTAATTGCTCATTTTCTAGGCTGGATGGTTAAAACATTAATCCTAAGAAGCGACTTTCTTGTCTGGACAAATTCAATATTGTTTGAATGGCTCGAAATTACCCTCCGGCACATTTTGCCCAATTTCTATGAGTGCTGGTGGGATCACCTTCTTTTGGACATTTTTGGATGTAACATGATGGGAATCTTCTTTGGTAACTATATAATTAGGAAATTCAGCCTCACCCGTTTTAATTGGCATACTTCTAGGGTTTTACCAAATGCCGGAAATAGCATGAAGCCTGCTTCACACTCCAGCCCCAGTAAGGCTGACACTAACTCGGATAGAAAAAATCAGAAACTAATGGGCTGTTCATACTTATCATTGATAAAGAACTTCATTTACTCATTGTTTAAATGGCCAGAAACCCTCTCCACATTACGAGGTTTTGCATCTTTTCTGATTTTGACAGCAATTGTTCAACTAATTGACCTGAACTACTTTTTCTTTAAGGCTGAATTCTATATGCCAATCTCTCATTGGATTTTTGGCGCAAGAACAATTCTTTTGGCAATTTGTGGTGCTTCGGCAGTTCGAGAATTATATGAGACTTTTGCAACGAATTCCTCAGCTCACTATGGCAAGATCAGCTTTCAATGTTGGCTCATTGTGGTTGTAATATTTACGGAATCGTTGCTTTGCTGGAGATTTAGTGGCAATCTTCGTGTCCAGTCGTTTTTGCCATCGAAATTTATTATATACATTTGGGCCTTCATCTGTTTCTTACTTTTTGCTTTGTGTTTATTTTTAACGCTGAAAAGTTCTCGTGAAAATTCGAATTCAAACAGCAAAAAGAATAGATAATTTAGAGTGTCACTCTCATTAATCGTATAGTTGCCTTTATAACATTCCATATTAGTCTTGGTGTAACTGTATTTTGTAATATCTCGTGTTTATATATGCATACAAACTAGTATATATTTGCGTTTACATTACTCTTTCTAGGCTCATAAAATCGTGTACCTATAATTACTACGTGCATAAATGGAGCTAAACCAAGGGCCATTTCTTTCACGCTGCCAAATAACTACTCAATGTTCTTGTTGAAGGCTGAATATTCGCGAGGCCACTAAGTGAAAGTTTTCAACAGTTCAGAGTGAAGCTACAGACCCATGTAATTAAGTATTACACTAGATCATAAACGATAATCTTTTGATTTTTCAAAATGAACCTAAAACAGTATTTCTATTAATCTGAGTGTCGACAGATACTTAGGGAGGCAATGTCACAATAATAGTGAAGAAAACAAATAACTATGGTGTTTTTAAATGGCCCCTGGCATGTTTTATTTCAAGAGGAACGCATTCCTCTATACACTTTGTAAGTGGGGAGCACATATGGCGCGCATGGGATTTTTATCAGATTTAGCTAGATAAATGTAAACGAGCTGTGATTAAAAATAGTGGGGTAATGTCGGACAGAGGTCTTCTTCAGTCAATATTTAGTTCTAATTCAGCCTCAGCACCATCAGGGTACCAATTAAATGAGGTGGCCCATTTGAGTTATATGCAAGAGGGTTGTTGCAACTATTTGGAGGACTATTTAATTAAGAAATTGAAAAGGAATGATCCAAAGATCAAATTCAAGGCTCTAAGGCTGATAAAACATCTTTGTGAGAATGGAAACCCAACATTTAAGATGTTGGTACAGCGGCATGCAAGCCAAATAAGATTTTGTCAAAGTTACAAGGGTGCATTTGATCCTGTATATGGTGATGCTCTATCCGAGTTAGTGAGAGAGGAGGCTGTTCAATGCCTAAAGTCTATATTTAGTAGCAATAATAGGAGCGATGAGAAAATTAATGTGGCTAATCAAAATCAAGTACAGGGTTCAGGAGCAAATGGATCACTTAAGAACAGCTACAGGGAAAGAATTCATGGATTTGGGAACCCCAACTTTGTTGATAGAATAGAACAAGGCAATAACAATATGGATATTTCTCAAATTGGAAACTCTATTGTATTTAATGCAAAGATTGGCCAATACAATCAAGTGGTTGATGATCTTTCTGAACTAGTGCTCAAAGTTCTTCCAAACAAGCTATTCAATGGGATTTCAAACTATTATAACAACACTAAAGACGAGTCCAAATCGATGAACTCCGGATATAAGAATAAGTACCCATCTCGTCGGGATTTTAGGGACCATTGCTTCGATGATGAGATCTCAAGAGGAGGAGTAGCTAGCATTAAAAACCACAACATCCCAATCCAAACACAACGAAACTTCCCTGAACATAGAATTGAAGAAAACAAAATTCACTTTTCAAAGCCTGCATTGATAGTGAATGACCAAAATACCTCAAGCGGCCACACTCTAGAAACTAATTTTGTCGAAAATTATTGTTCTGTAACAGGATTAATTCTGAACCCCTCCAATGAATCACTTCAGAATAGTATTAAAGAAATACAGAAATTGGATATCCCTGTTGTCATCAAAATGCTGCACAACAAGCTTGTTAACCTATGTAATAATGAATCTAGTACCAGCGAGCAAGATTATGAAAAGAATAATTCTGGTAGTGAAGATCTGACTTATAACCATCTCGATATCAATGAGGAGTATAAAACTCATAGCGCCGCAAATGTTCAATCGAATCCGAAATCAGAAAGTAAATTCAAAATTGTCTATAAAATTTTATGCTTGTTTCTGTTTATGCTAGAAAAGAACAAAGATACGAATATGCACCTTATTGAATACGCTAGTGATGATTTTACACGTCTTCTGAATCAGATTTCCTCCAGTAATTCTCACTGCAGGAAGAAGGTCCGACAAATTACGGAGATCATAAGCACTGGGGCTTCTACGGTGCATGCACAAAGCACCCCACAAAACAAGTCTACTGTTGAACTTACGAATAATTTATTAGACATTGATATAGAAGACGATTACAAAATGGAAGGAAAGGTGAGCCCACTGTTAGAACTTAATGACTCCCTAGTACAACTACCAATTAAATCTCAAGAAAATTCCGACAAGAAAAACAATTTATTTAAGAACTTATCCATCAAAAATTACGCAAACAGAAGTGGGAGTACTCATAGGAATATTATGAAGAAAATAGATGGGCAGGCCAACAATGTTGGGTCTTTGGAGAATACGGGGAAGTCTTTAGTAGATTTGGGAATACTATAGATAGGCTCTATTAAATCTACCTCTACAATACTTACTTTTATTTAAACTCGAATGATTTGCTTGCTTTATTAGTGCCATACCAATTTTTTTATGCCTAAAACTAAAGTGCAGCTTGAGATGTGAGGCAGGGAGAGGATGTATTATTGTGTGGCGCCAACATGCTCAGAACTAATGGTGGAATTTCTGGATCAAAAATTGGAGGCCTAAGGAGAAAGGCTGGACCAAGCCGATATTTTATTCAAAAATCAATTCTAAAGCTATAACACACTATATTATTTAATATCTAACCTATATAACTTCTGAGTGACTACTATAAAGCACCATTACCTATAACGTCTAAGAGGGTAGGTTGAAAGTTTTTTGCAGAGTAACGGGAGAGATAAATGGTAGAGAATCAACTGGCTTACAGCTCAACAGGAAAAATGAATGACATAATAAGGCTTCAGGAACAGCTAAGAGATGACATTGTCGAGTGCGTGCAAAACAGAAAAAGCAAAATGGCTGAATTGCAAAGCGAAACTGAGGAACTCGGGAACCAAATGATACAAGAAATAACTATGAAAGTACTGCATAAAATTGAGCTAATCATGAACACTTTAGAAAGTATCCTATGTAGATGTGAGAAGGTAGAAGCCAAGTTTATAAGCTACAGGAGGGACACATGTTCTAGAAGCCAACAAGTCGGAGAGCTTACAGAAAGATTTGAATCTATTAAACATGAGCTCAAGGATTACTTTTTAATAGTCGAAAAAATTGCAAGTATATTTTCAGAAAGCAATCATCTCAATAATCAAATGATTAAAATGCTAAACGATAAGCTTTCCAGACTTTCATGCAACCACTCGCACGTACAAATTCAGGAAAAGATCCAAAAATTCCATGAAAATTTTGAGAACAACTCAAAAATTAACCTCTTCAACCCCAACAATCAATTTAGTCACTTTGTTTTGCAAGAATTCAAAAGCATTCAAAATGCAATTAGCACAACATCCAAACTAAGGCAAGAAGCTGATGATAGTATTGCAAATGCAATGAAGGAGTTCACTGACACACTCCAAAATGGACTTAAAATTGCTGTTAGCCACTCCAAATATTAACCTCAATACTAATTACACTCTTGTCCTAATTTACTGGTTACCACAAATTTAACTTATTATTTTCTGCATGAATTTACCGCTCTAACTTCTTCGCCGTTTGTGTTAGTACACCCCACCCCCACCATATATATGATTGGATGTATGGCGGGATATATTTTTGTATTACTCGAATAAAGTACAAGAAATGATAGTGGACGGGGGTGAAATCTGTTTGCCTTTATTCCGCCTCCACACCCCCACATTTTTTAGAGTGTTACTTTAAAAGTCGATTTACAGAATAAATTTTTGGAAACTCCAGTTCAACTAGAATGACAGATATACTATCCACAAACAAGAAATTTGCAGCTGCAGCTGACTACTGTGCAAATAATGTATCATCATTTAGCAACGAGGAGCTCTTAGATTTATATGGTTACTATAAACAAGCGACAGTGGGTGACGCACCTGAAAAATCAACTTCAATGCTTTCAGTATTTAATATGAAAGATCAGGCCAAGTCAAAATCATGGGCTTCAAGAAAAGGAATTAGTCCAGAGGATGCGGCCAATGAATATATAAAGCTTGTAGAAAAGAAAAATCCCAATTGGGAAGAAACAATTGGTAAGAACTTGTGTGTTTCGCTTTCCAATTCTACATCTCGCCCTCTAATCGGCTCAGAGCTTGATGAGAATTTGGAAAACGAGTTGAAAGGCTTACTAGATCAAGCCTTGCTTGATCAGAGCTTTTCTGAAAAAAACTGTTCACTCTCTGTCTTTGATGCATTTTGCTCGCAGGTAAATAAGAACGAAATTGAATTTTTGAAGATGATTCTTGAAAAATATCCATTTCTTTCCAATTCTCGTAGTTCCCAAGGATCGTACGCTCTTCATATTGCATGCGACAAAGGGAATACTGAAATTGCCAGACTACTCTTGAAATATGGCGCAGATCCAAATGCCAAAGATAGTTTTGGAGATTCACCTCTCCACATATCTGCGGTCTCTGGGCAGGTGGACTGTACACGGGTCCTTATGGAGCATGGAGCGGATCTAGCTTTAAAAAACGATGACGGGCTTATTCCGGCCGAGGTCTCGGAAGATGCTCAAATCAAAAAGATCATTGAAGACAAATAGAACCTTAGCTTTAAATGAAGTTAAGTCTCGGTAATTGGTACTATCTGAAGGTGAGAATGCAGATTGGCTCAAAAAGGAGGTGGATGAAACAGAGGTGGAGTACCTTGAGAATTGGAATTTCAGGCTTATCCTTAGTGCCATATAATGATTTCAGGAAAATTTTGTCTTGTTTCTCTCCCCTCTCCACCTTCCCTGTGCCCATAGGTTCCACAGTTTATCTGAATTTTTCTTTGACCTATGTAACCAGTTCTAGCGCCCACATAGAACTATACAGCATCCGTTGCATCTGCAACCTGTGTGGTTCCTCTGTGATGATATGCCCTGTGCGCATGTACATACGTTACTAATATCAAATTTTTCAGAGATTTCAGGCTTTTGGATCTGGTTAGTTGCTGGCCCCGTTCTTTGTCCACACGCAGAACAATTGATAGTTGTGGCTCCGCTCTGTAATTGTGTCGCTCGATTTGTTCTGGGAATACATATCCTACATATATATCTCTGGATAGCTGGCCTCCTGTATGTACAAATAAATTGTTGAGAGCATCCCCTTTTTATATCACAACAACTACATGGACATCTTTTGTTGTATGCTGAAAAGTTGTCAATACAAAAGAAGTTGTTACACATCTTCATTTAATTCGTTTTTTTAACAAATAGAAACGAACACTTGTTTCCCTTATAATAAACTTGATTTTTCTTAGAAAAAAAAATGTGCCTAAATAGATATATATTATCCGATCAATTTAAACATTTGTAGAAAATTCAAAATGCATGGTATCCTCTTAGTATGGACGTTTGGAACATTCGCCCATCCTATCCGTACCCTAGAATATTTTCCTCAATATTTAAAAAACAAAATTGACCGAATATTTGGAATGCAAATCATATTTTTCATTCTCTCATCTAGGTTATTTATTTATAAATATGTTTCCAATTATTTATTTATTACAACTAAATACATGCATGTAAAAGTTACCAAATCCTAGAAAAAATATTAGAAAAACAATTTAAAAATGAAATACGAAAATATATATAATTTATTGGAGGGCTAGATGAAGTCCTTTTTGCTTATTTTTCTTGTATTGATAAATTTGCCTTCAAACATAGCACTAATAGGAGGAAGTGAGAAACTGGTGAACTTAGGTAGAGAGTTTTTGGTTCAAATATGTAAAGGCCTACAGAATCTTGAAAGCTATGAGAGCTTAGGGAGATGTTACCACTCTTCTTTAGCCTTTAGCGAATTTCTGTGGGTTATATCATATATAATAAAGGAGAAGAGGGATTTTGAAACCCCAATGGTTTTACCAAAAGGAATAATTGATAATGGAAATTGCATAGAAATTAACTCCAGGCAATGTATCACATTGGCTAACTTCTCAATGAATGAAAATTTCATCTCTGTACAATACAATAAGATAGATAATATTATTTCACCCGTGATTAATCTTTGCAACTTCGAAAAAAGCGACCTTACATCCAGCATAAATATATTATGGATGGGAAATTCTAAAAAGATTTCAGATTTGACACAAGGAGCGATAATTGGCAGAGGATATGAGGAAATTATGCAATTTGATGACCCATTCCATGACTTATCCTCTTTAATCTGTCAGGACGTGAAAATGTATTTATTTACTGAAAGATATAGAAAAGAGTTGATTGATTTAATTATAAGATTGCTTCAAGAGGATAAGACTCTCTTACCTACATCTATTAGGAACCCTATTTATCTAAGAATACCATTTAAGTATAACCCAGAGCTGGATCTGAGTTGGTTTCACTGCCAAAACCTACAACATAATTTAAGAAAATTGGACGGCCAGCATGACCAAATTAAGCTAGACATGCACGGTAAAACCATCATTGTTAATAAGGCAACTATCAGAGACTGTGAGCTGGGGAATATAGTAGAGATGATGGCAATTTCGTGGAGAGTCGAGGATTAAATATCTGATATTAAACAGATCTCAACTAAACTAAAATAAATTCTGCATATTGGGTTAAACATGATAAAAATACAGAATATAAGAGCTTTGTAAATCAAGTAATTTTATTTAATGTTTTATTTACTTTCTTTCTGACTATTGAAATTGGGACAGCTTCTTCATTAAGAGACCTTTTTTAGATGCATGCCTTAATAAAGTAAGTAAGAAAGGAAGAAAGTCATGTCTTCTTCTTTCGTTTTCCTTTTTCCAGATATCACGAGTATATTTCTCATTTTGAATAATTGAAAGATTTTCGCGTATCTCCTGTGTAATTCTAGCGATCTCTGTTTGTAATAAATTAATATCATCTGGGATAGAGGACATCAACGCCTCCAAATCATCAGATTCAACTTCATCGTCAGAAAGACTTTCTGAATCAATATTAAGCTCACCACCAATGCTTAAAAGCTTTACAATGTTGGCTTGTTTGCGTGCCTTTAATAATTTTATTTTTTTCTCAGTAACATAGATTTTGTCTGGAACAACTGCCAATAAACTAAATCTAATTTCATTCTGCGACTGACCTTCATTTTGCAATTCGATCCTTCGCTGTACCTCTTCCATTGCTCTAGATACCCAAATATCCGGCATATCATACAGAGCAGATATACTTTTCTCCGATGAAACTTTATCAGAATTATCAATCTTTGGACACCCCAAGTTCACTACTCCAGTAGTAAGCCCGTCAAGCTCATACACATAATTCTCAAATGGAATATAGCAAATATAGTGAAATGCATCTCCCTTGGAATCGCTAGAGTCTGGACCTGAGACCTCCAATGAAGATATAGGTCTAAATGAATTGTGGGCTGTTCTTAGCACCTCACTGTTGCCAATAACAAGTCCTTTTGTCATAGGATCAAAACTGCTAGAAAAATTCTTGAATTCTTCAAGGTGAGGACCAATATCAATATCCTGTCTATTTAAGATAATTGATAGTATTGCCTGAGTTGCACATGCATTATTTATTACTTGGTGTGCGTAAAACATCCCAGGAGGAGCCTCTGTTGGCTGAGCAAAGTGGATTTCCTTATACTTATCAGTAATCTTAAATAAAAAAATTATTCCATAAATATTTCCATACTCTTGAATTATAAAATCCATACCAGTATTGCTATAGTCATATATTTCCGCAAACTGCACACCCTTAACTCCATACCTCTCTACCAACTCTGTGAAAACACCAGGATCACTCTCTATTGTGCACCAATCCCCAGACATTATCTAGAATGTCAGTACGCTACTCAATCGCTCATAAACAAGTATTTACTTATGTCAGCAATCGCCCCCCCTCTTTCCGCCCATTGTTTTATTAATTTATCGCCATATCTTTATATAATTTAATGTTAGAAATTCATTCAAAGTTTGGCGCCGATATCACTCTGTCGCATGCATAGTATAGTTAACTATTATATCCCACTATCTGATGATGAATAGCAATCCATTTCTTCATCTACTTCAAACTCACTTACGTACTCATCCTCAGAGTTGCTCGAATCTCTTATTTTTGATGCATCAGATGATACTTGATTCCCAAATATATTAATTACAGGATTCAAAAAGTTATCTGTATTATTTGCATCATCACTCAAAGTAGTATTATCTCGGTTAGAGTTTTCCTTGTCAATTTCCATAGACTGAAATCCATCTTGGTTCTTAATTTTCTCGTTCTCTGGGTCCTGAAGCTCGATTCTACAAGCCATAACAAATGAAACTGGCTGGAAATCATGTGGTAGCTCTAAAGGATGAGGTTTATCGCCTCCGTCATCTAAATTCATCCTATTTGCTTCATCTGAGCACTCTTTTAGGGTAATTGAGAGAATTTCATCGGGTAAATCCGAAAATGAATGATAATGTCCCCATGTATTCAGATCATCCTCTAGCCCCGTTGTCTGAGGAACCATATCTAAACTTTGACCATCAGAATTGTAGCATCGACTACATTGTATCATATCATGAGTGTCTGAAATTGTTCCTTCCTTTAGAGTGAATAAATCACGAACTAAATCTGCTGATATTGAGTCCTTAAGCTCATTGCTTCCTCCTGAAGTTACAAGCATAGCACTAAGGCCATCCTTGCAAAGCTGCCTTTGATATATCTTCTCTTCGATTGTTCCAGTAGAAAACAGTCTGTATATATAACAATTTTTTTTTTGGCCATCTCTCCAAACTCTTGCTAAAGCCTGTTTGTCATTTGCAGGGTTCCAATCAGGGTCGAACATTACAAGCCTATTTGCACCAATGAGATTAATCCCACACCCACCTGCTTTAGAAGAAAGTAGAAATGCAAAGCTGTTTGAATTTGGATCATTGAATGTTTTAACTAGATTGTGCCTTCTTGTAATGCTTGTTGATCCATCTAGTCTTACACAAGGTACTTGAAGGTCTCTGCAAAGGCATTCAAATACATCCAAAGTCTGGGTATAGTTACTAACCAGAACGACTCTGTCCTTTGTATTACTTCTGATGTGGAATAGCAACCTGGAAAGAAGATACAACTTTCCACTCAAATTTGGCTTTGAACTACATCCTGTTCGGCTGCTATTTCTGAAGGGGATACCGACAGTAGTTCTTTTTTTATAGTCACCACCTGATTCACCTGAGAAAGTCTTTCCATGAATCATCTCCATATACTTTTCCAATCCTTCGAAACCCTTCCCATAACTTCCAGAACTCTTTGGTTTAATTAATGTGGGATGGTTACATAGCTTCATAAGTGATTGAATTGAAGAAAGAACCTGGCCTGTAAGACCTGTTGGATTTCCTGAATTTTCAGAGTCCAATATTTTCTTGCATGCTGAGGATCTTAAAAACCTTCTATAGATGTAGTTTTGTATAGGAGTCAAATTGCAAAAGATATTGAAGATTATCTTTGGTGGCAATACTTTAGCCAGCAAAGTATTTGCGCGTCTTAAAATAAAGTGATTAGTGATGTTTGAAAGCTCCTGCAATCTTTGGGTTGCCAGTTCCTGTTGATACTCTGAGGCATCAGGCTCTCTTCCTTCCAATATTGGATTAGCATAGAATTTCCTGAACTGTGAAACGTCACCCAATACTTGAGGATTAGCCAAAGAAACCAACGAGTAGAATTCGACCAAATCATTCTGGATTGGAGTTCCACTCAGCAAAAGTCTCTTCTTTGCTGGTAAATTATTTATTGCCATTGCTGTTTTGGTCTTGTCGTTTTTTAGCCTGTGAGCCTCATCGCATATAACCAAGTCTATTGGAACTCCTTCAAGTTGCTCGACATGCATCCTGAAAGTCTCATATGATGCGATTAAAATTTTTGAAGTAGCATCGTATTTGAACCCAGCAAAAGCAGAGACAACTTTTTCCCTATCCCTCTCTGCAACAGGAGTACATTTACACTTACCTTGAAGCCACTTTTCTATTTCAGAAGCCCAGTTTTTTACAAGTGATGCCGGGCAGACGACTACTGCCTTTCTTACAGATGGTTTCCCATCAAATCCCTGGTTCAACAAAGTCCAAAGAATTGTTATGGACTGTAGTGTCTTCCCTAGTCCCATATCATCTGCCAATATGCATCCATTTCCATTAAAATCCCTTAACCCCATTAAACATTCGAAGATAAATGAAACTCCTTGTCTCTGATGCTCTCTTAACCATTTTGTTAGCATTGAATCAACCTCTATAATCCTCTTTTCTTCATCTTTAGAAACCCAAAGTATCAGGGGATTAGCACTGATTTCTGGCTCAGGTTCTCCCTTAGGGGAGCAATCATCTGCTTTTGGAGGAGCTTTGAACCCTGGAAGTTTTAAACTGCTACAATATGCAGAATCCTTTGGTATTTTTACTCCTAGAGTCATTCTCCTACTCTCTAAGCTTATTCCTGGAATATGTCCAGACATTGGAGATCTGAAAGACTGGAATGTTACAGGTTTACCGGACTCCACTGACAACATTGACATTATCGGGCTTCTAATTAACACAATTTCTGTTTGCTTCCCTGTGCATTTCTCCGTTTCATTCGGCCCACTTTCAGCTCTACTAGTATTTATCCTTATCATTTTTTCTTTATTTGTATTCCTTCACAGAGTCTAATTAATTTATAGTATTTATCTTTCGACATCCAAGCCTTAAATATTACATGTGCCACCCCGCTAAAAAGATATGGGGGAGATTGTGAGGGAAATGCACAAATTTGTTCCGGATTGTCTTACTTCCTTAAAAAAAAATCTACTTCCCCTTATTACAGCTAATAACATCGTGTGCCTCTAAAATTGCTTGAAATAACATGTAAAAATTAGCATGCAAGTATTTAACACGTAACCTAACCATTAAAAACTCCGCATGCAAGTGAAGGTACTTATACAAATACAAATGGCAAATATTTTAAAAAATGAATTATATATAAATCGAGAAAAGCTTTATTATCTGCTACTTTTAAAACTATATTTAGAATATTATTGCAAGTCTGACCAATTTTCTTTAATTTCATGATTATTTTATGAAGCTCTGTATACCTTTAATTTTGTGTTGGCGCCAGATATAAATGGTATCTTAAACACTATTAAAATGAAAGAGGCTAATGCCTAACCTTGAAGAGTAATTATAAGCATTGTACATACCATTTACTTACTTAGTTGGCTTCCTAAAAACCCCTTAAATATATGACATATAAATGTCAATTCACCACTTTAAATCAATCAATGTATGACAAATTGTCATTGCCGCCTTTTAGTGGTGATTTTTGGCCATGCTTCAAAGTTAGATATTAGGTTAAGAGAGAATATTGCAAGTTACTTTGGAATGATGGGTGAAGTTTCACTTATTGATAAAGGGTATTTAACAGGTGGAGATGATGAGTATATTAATGTTGTGGATGCCAAAAAGAGTGCTCAACAAATTGATGGAATCAATGATACAATATCATGTCTAAACTTGAATACATACCATCCGGCTCAAGTCGGACAAAGAAAGTCAAATGAAACGGATAGTGAAGGGCCTTCTTCTGAAAAGAGTCAGCGTTCATCGTCAATTCGAGTTTTCAGTGAACCAGATGACCGCACAGAAAGGTCCTTCGAAAGTATAATTGATGCTGGTAAGACTTATAACAAGGCTCTTTCTAGAAAAGGGTCTTTAGAATACATTGAATGGTCTGGTGAAGAAAGAGTTTTTTATCCAGAAACGAAATCTCCTCTTTCGAAGACAGAATTTTACTCCAACTGGAAACAAATTATTAATCACCAAGATATTCCAAAAACTCCTCAATTCAGAGCAACATGTGCACCCCCTATGCCATATATCACAGATTCTGATGAATTCTATTCAGATATATCGAGTAGTAGTTTCAAATCTCTCCCAGATTCTCGTAAAGAAATCCCTTCACTTAGAAAAGATAACCAAAATCATAAAAATCAAACCAGACGCATAAATGGCATTTCATTGAATCAATACGAAGGAGCAAATGAATTAAACTATAATTACAGCACTCCATCTCTTCCAATAAGCAATAGCCATATACAGGGAAGAAATAGACTTGATATTCTGTTATCTCAATGGGTGAACTACTTCTCAGGAAGACAATCAATTGATATTAATGATATTGAATATGCAACTCAGTTCTTTACTGGACTGGATGGAGCAGCCCTAGCTGCAGCTACAAGCTCCCTCCTTTATATTGGTCAGTGTGCTAGATGCACCCAAGTTAGGAAATTTAGTCAGGGGTAATATTCACAAAAGTTATATTGCCAAACAATTCATGGATATGTTTGCTACTACGCGACTATCATTTTGGGCGTACGACCATACCAGCTGGTATATTTACTTTATTATTATAAAATGACTGTGCATACTTTTGTCCTGGGGCAATTTTAATCATTAAATTCTTTTTCTTCTCCGAAATGTGAGTAAGAGGAGGTAATATATGATTTATAACGGTCTTTGTATGCCTAATCTTCTTCTCAGGAACCAAAACTGTGCGATTATATTCCTTTAGTGTTTTTTCTAAGTCAACTTTCCTAGACTCTAATTTCTTTATCTCCTGAGTTGGTCTTATCGGCTTATACTGCCAATTTTCAAACTCCGCTTTAACGCTTGAAATTAGTCGGTCACCCTCGAAATTCCCAAAGAATGCTGTTGAGCGTTTAATTACCTCGCTAGTTAAGAATCTTGCCTCCAATGAATTGCCAAGTACTGGCATTGGCAACTTATTATTTTCCGAGCATGTTTTATCATCTGTTTGGGTGTTTTTATTGGAGTCTTTTAAATAATATGCTAGCCTTGATTGGACTCTGTTTGCCATTATTGATGTTGCAAGAGGTTTTAGAAATGCATTGAGCAGTGGGATATGTTGAGCCAAAGAGTTTAAAGTGTAATTCCACTCAAATATCTCATAATCAAACATGTAACTTTTTGCAGAAATCTGTGTGAATAGAGATGATTCATCGAATACAAAAGCCATATGTAGATAATATTGAGCGAATTTTGGGTCGCAAGCCCATACCCTGCTCCCCCCCATCGATTCTAAGGCACTACCAAAAGAGCTGGTGATTCTGGACATTATTTCAATAAGCCTCATCCCGGGCAACCTATTTCTCCGTATTCTATTAACTAGTCTTCTCGCATCACCTGGGTCCTTAGAATTAAGCTCTTCATTCGTCTCATTAATCATAGGATACTCATCAAAAAGAAGCTTCATAAATGCCATGTAAAACAGTGGATATCTTAGTGACGCATAAATTCTCCCATTGCTCTCTTCTAAAAATCGTTTATATGTAACCGGAAAATGCTTTACGAGATGTCGTATTGCTTTGGCCAATTCCCCCATCCACTTGCAGACCAATTCCAGCTGAGAGAGCCATCCCTTATCTTCAACTCTTCTTCTGATCACGTCCATTATACACTTTTCTGTGATTAGATCCTCAGGAGATGAATCACAAGGGAATTGAAAAACAGTAGCCTTAGTAATTGGTTCTTTATATCCTATAATCTCCAGATATTCTTTTGGAGGTACTAATGGGTCATCATCCTGAATATTCTCTCCACGGTCACCCTTTGATTTAGAGCTCCCATAGTTCGACTTATTAAAACCTTTATAATCTAAAGGGAGTAACGTAAATCCCTTTTTCTCTGTGCTAATAACTTTAAAGCTTAAATTTAGCCCCCCAGATCTTTTTTCCCCTTGATATGAATATATATCATTATCTAGCTCATGCAAGCTCTCCAGAATTGTGCCCGAGCAAAGTATATATTGCAAAAGCCCCTCCATCAGATGCAAAGCAAATGATAAAATGCCTCTCTGATTGTGATCTAATTCTCCAAACTTCCCAAAGCTACCAAGTGATGAATGAAAGTCTCTAAACTCACATTTAGCCAACATTCTATGAGGATCAGGTAAAAATTCAACTCTACTCTCATCTTTGCTCTTTGAGTGTGAGGCCTTTTCGCTTGATTTAATCTTCCTACTTTTATTCATTTCTTATCGTAGAATATATACTAAGTCTCAATGTCATGACAATATTCATGAATCTGACTTTGTCCCCTATGCTTTTCTCTTTGTTTACTCTTCCTCCTATTACATTAACAATACATGTAATTTAGACACAAATAAAAATGCATTAGGCGGGCACGCCGATACCAGGGTGAGTGTGTGTGTGAATAGTAAATAAATAGAAAACTGCCCTGTAAACTTGAGGTAAACGATTATTTTTTGGAGCAAGGCATTTGTGGAAATTGCTAAATTTGCATTTCAATATTTTAATGAAGATCCGCTCTTAACATTTCAAGCCTTGAATCTAAAGAATATTATGATATGTATTCTAAAGGGATTATTACTTAATTTCAAGAAATTTTATATAATTTATTGCTCGAACTGTTATTAATCTTTAATTACTCGACCCGAAAGTGCTACCATCCTTAGATATCATATTTCGATCTTTAAATTGAAATCTGATCTTGAAATTTAATCATCTTAAGCTAAGTATATTATTCATTAAAAGAATATTTGGTACTTTATCATTAAAGATTAAGCTAAATAATATTCCAGAAATATTCAATACTCCCTAGGATATATTTAGAATATAACCTCTTCCAATCCGTAAATTTCTTATGGCTCTTGAAAGGTCGACTTGCTCTACTACAAAGAGCACTAATGACTCCAAGAAGATTCGCTCAAAGATTAATAGCTCATTAAATACCAGAGATCCCAATAATCCCCAAAATAAAAAAGATGCGTCCGCTCGCTTTAATATTTCCTCCATGTCACAAGCAGTCCAAATTGAAAATAAATATAGCACTCATCCTTTGAAGAAGAAGCCCCCAAATAAAGAGGTCTCCAGTTCCTCTGAAATAAGTCAAAAGCCAAACCCCAACGAAAAACACAAAGGTAACTATGTTAATGAAAGAAATGAAAAGATTATAGAATCGGAAGAAATTTACTGTTGCTCTTGCAAGAAAAAAATTTTAAGTAAAGAGGCAGATGAAAATTCAGTGGATTATCACCGGAAGATCTTTTCATTACGTAAAAATGTAACATTGGATGACTTTCACACTATTTCAGTAATTGGTCAAGGAGGCTATTCAATTGTAAGATTGGTCTTTGACATACACACGGGGCATGTCTATGCATTGAAGCAAGCGAAAAAAAGTCAAAAAATGAATAGCAAGCCACCAAATGATAACCTCGAAAATTTAATTGAAATAGACATAAACTCTTCTAAAAAAAGAGCAGAAGGGCATACCTTAAACACAGGATTGATGCTCAACACTGAAATTTCTTTAATGTATAATTCTGATAGCCCATGGATCAATAAGCTTTATTATTATTGGGAAGACAATCACTTTTACTTTATGCTTATGGAATACATGCCAGGCGGTGACCTTATGAGGCACCTAATAGATCTTCATACGTTTGATGAAGAAACTGCAAAATTCTACATTGCTGAATTATTACTAGCATTAGATTATTTGAACAGTGTACAGGGTCATATACACAGGGATATTAAGCCTGACAACATTTTACTTGATTTGGATGGTCACATAAAGCTGATAGATTTCGGCCTCTCAAAGCAAATTATCCAAAGCAAGCAAAGACCTCTAGTTTCAAATGCTGCCATAAACACAGTTATTCAAAAGGAAAATGGAATTGGGTTAGATCCACGAGAAATACTTATTCATGATCAGAATTTTCATGCTGGAACTCCGGACTACATGGCCCCTGAGATTCATAGAGGAGATCCATATTCGTTATGTGTTGATTTATGGAGCGTTGGAATAATATTATTTGAAATGTTGTTTGGTGGTCCGCCCCTATCAGATCCAGGCCAAAACTCACTAATTACAAGAAACAAAGTAATGAATTGGGATAAACATTTTTACTTGCCATCCGAACACCATAAATATTCGAAAGATGCTATTGATTTCATCTGCTCTTTAGTTTGCGAGCCCTCGCAAAGAATAAAAAGTGCTAAAGAAGCTATGAAACACCCATTTTTTAAAGGGATGGACTTCTCGAAAATTCGCCTTCAAAAACCCCCAATTGTACCAGTAGTGAAGCACAAACTGGACCATTCAAACTTTGACAAATTCCCTGATGACTTGATTACCTCATTTTACAACTCCGCAAATGCGCCGACCTTAACTCCAAATATATCAGAGGAGTTCAACGCAAGCTCATGCAAGACCAACAGAAAAAGCGGAGAGAATTATATTAGTGAATTTTTCCCAAGTAGTGCAATTCCTGGAATGCATAAGCTAAGTAATTCACATAAAATTGCTGAGAATTCTTCCATATCTACAATGAATGGCTCAAAAATATGCACTCCAAAGCGTTCATATGTTCCATTAGTTACCCATATGTCATCACCTGTTTCTAACTCTACAGCAACATCATCTTGGAAGCATATCAATAGTTCTCCAATCTTTCATACTCCAAGAAAACTATCTCCTCTTACAAACAATCCAAATCAAAGAGTTCCTCTAAATTCATACATACATCCCCAAAGCCACTCATATTCGCAAATTATTGGGAAACCTACACATAACTTATCTAATTCTAATAATTCACATCCACGTGCACCTCAATCTTTTAATGTCCTTACCTCCAGAGACAAAATTTCCAATATTCCAAATTCAATATTTGAAAGTCTCAAGTCTAAGCATCAGACTCCAAGTTCGACTATATTAAACCCCAATATAGGGACCCCAAGAAGCCACACATTTCTTACATTTAAAGAAAGAAAGAGTTCTGAGAATAATATATATAGGCAATTCCAAAATAATAACTGTCATTTGTTTCCCCAAAGATCTGCCAGCCCATCAATTACCAAGAACAACCAAGATATTGTTAATATTCTCAGGAAAAAAAACCTAATTTAATCAACATTTTAACGCTCTAATGAAGGGACTGTACAAAAAGAGTCGATCTTCACTTAATATATACACTTCCGGAATAGGAATTGAAACATGTAATATTTTTTTCTAAATTTTCTATTTATTAGAAATTGGAGAATAAACTATAATAAATTCGATAAACATTTCTAATTTAACACAATGCAAAGAATGGCTCCAATTTTTGACCCTGATCTACACCAATGCAATTTTGAGAAGGATATATACTTTTCAAATATTGATGTAGTCTTCCTACTATTCCATCTATATCTTTGACACCTAAATCAGTTTTGAATATTTGTGACAGACTCAAAATCTGTTGAGGATTCATCATTTGCAAAATTGTTTCTTTAAGTGAGCTAAAGCTTCTCCTTATTCTTCCAAAATAGAAATCTCCTACTAACTTTTCAATTGTTCTTCTTCTTATTGCATCACTTGCTTTAAGCAGAGAGTTTTTGTGGGAGTAGGTACCCCAATCAGACTTTTCTGTATCTATTCCTGAAAAAGACTTTCTGAGTATATCTAGCTCTGGATCATACTTAAAGTGATTAAAGGCTGTTAGCAATAGGGAATGCAATGAATTCACTACAACTGATAGTTTATAAGCGTCTTGCTTAATATCCAATAAGTATTTCTTAACCCTCTTTCTCAGAGCTTTGTGTGTTGAATGCCTCATCCTGTAGAATCTTTGATATCCACCTTTTCTTACTTTTGGAAGTAGATTTATGGCAAACTCATTCAGCGAAATTATTATAAGCATTTGTCGGATTGCTTTCTTTAGGGAATGCGACAGCATGTCATAGCCAGTAATTCTAATATCTACATGCTGAATTTGAAATAATAAATCCGAAAACAATTTTAGCATCTCAAACTGTCTCGAACCTCTAATTTTACACTGGCAAAGTGCAAAGCTCGAAAAATCACGCCCTATTAATACAAAATTAGTCTTTCCTGATTTAAAGAATGGAAGTTCTTCATTATCCCTGAACTTATCACCTGTTTCCTTCATTATTGATAGTTCCTTCTCAAGTTCATCTTTGTGTTTTTCGAGGTCCATCTTAATCAAAGAATTTAATTCTTTAAGATTTTCTATTGTTATTGGAAAGTCCTCTTTCAGCATTTGACCAGGCAATTTGTAGTGTTCTGTCATCATTTTTGCAGTGTGTTTTGTATATCTTTTTTTCATATAGCTACTTATTGCTTTTGAGTTTAGAAAGACGAATTCACCATTCGTCAAAATCTTTAATTCGTTCGTTTCAAGCTTTGCCGCAGTTGTTTGAATGTTTATTAGTTCTGGTCTGAGGTCTACATTAACGTTATCTAATGAGGATGTGTATGTATAAAATGCCTTCCTTAATAGTCTTCTTGCACCCTTCAGTCTCCTTCTCTTTTGACTAAAATGGTACCAATGTCTTAAGGAGGAAAAACAATTATTTCCGACCTCTGATACAAAATGGCCATATTTACTCCCCTTCAAATCTCTTCCGAGCTCTCTGAACTCATGTAATAATTGAGATTGAGATATCTTCTGCAGACTCTGATTCATTTGGGTGATTGCTTTTTGATTTGCTATTTTATTAAACGCTGAACCAAAGATGGTAGAGTAGTCTTTTACCTTCTCGCAAATATTATTAGTCTCTCTAATATAATAATTGATTGTATCAAAGTGGTTTATTAAACACGATCTGTCAGTATCGATGAATATCTTTCCTGAATTAAGGTTGTTCTCTAAAAAATCACCATCTTTATATATTTCACTATTTCCAGGTAAGATACTTACAAGTGATGAGCTAACAATAAGTGGTATTAGTAATCTGTGAATAGATATCAATCTTTTATTTGTATAGTTAGCACTATCCAGCATTGAAGTGAGCTTTGAGCACATTTTTGAAGCCAAGCTAGTCCTCTTCACACTTAGTATTGAGCCTAGATCCTTAATTAGATTTCCAATAACAGCAAAATTCCTTTCATTACTGAGCATTTTACTATTAAAAATTAGGTTTTTTGTGGTTGGGCATGTGTTCATAAATTGAGCATAAAGTTTTGTATCTAGTTTATTATCTACGAAGAAACTACCAATTAAATCTAAAAGTGTTGTTGAGATGTCCTGATCCAATTCATACTCTGATAGCCCCTCACTTGAAAGTACTTTTTTGTCACTACTAACCATACAGAGTTGAGAATCTGTATCTGTGGCTTTACGAGAGTATTCGTATAATTTGGAAACTTGCATGCCGAGTATTAAGTTTTTACCATTCACAATGATTGAGCTTATCGCGGTTAAATTTTCTGGAATGACATTATCCTTGTTAGTATTTGTATCCGATTGGTTTATGAATTCATTGTGGTCTATACAAAATTGTAATAGTGAATCTGTATAGAGTTTTGTTTCGGTCAAAATTATCAGCTTCTCGTAACTTTTTGACTCATAATAATGGTTAATCTCCTCCCTAATTTTATTAACACCAGCAATCATTTCGTCACAAATATTTTTTAACGGCGATGTTTTGTTTCTGAACCAACTATTATGATCTTTATTTTCTCCAATATTCCAATTTTTATTTATTGAATCAAGTAGAGTTCTCAAAGGACCCAAAACAGCCATGTAAGATATTCCAGTATTGAAATCCATGTAGTACTCAAATAGGTTATTAATATTAAATATATGGAGAAGGAATGTCTCGGGGTTTAATGTATTATACATTTTCATGTTAGATTGATTATCCACATTATAAAGCTGCATATTTTTAATTGTGTTCAGTATATTGGTAATCTGACTAACTCTTGATGTCATGTTTACATCATAATCAGAGTTTTTGTGCTTTTGAATTTCATAAAGAACTTGGTCATTTAGAAATGTAATGAATTCGTCAATAGCTAATTCACAATTAATTCCTGAGCTTGTTTGAATTAAGCAATAAATAACCTGAGATAGGTGATCATCAAATTGCTCCATTTCATTAAATAATTCATCTCCCTCAAACTTATCATCGTTTATAGCTCTATATAGAGGACTTATAAGAAACAGAATAATCAATGCACCTTCGTTTTTGTGTCTAAGCTTAATTTGATCATAAATGGAGATCCAAATCAGTGAAAGCGACTCAAATAAAGAAACTACTGGGAACTGAGAGGATAGCTGTAGTGTGTTATCGGAGAATACATAGAAATCATTCTTCGAGCGCTTTCTATCAATATTATTAAGATCTTCCACTCCTATGGTGCTCCTATATGGATCATTGTGGTTAGCATGTTTATCACTCCTAATAAATTGTACCAGTGTTATGAATACCAAACATACTATCTTAATTCCCCATGCTTTTTTCATTTTATTCTCAATTTCCTCTTAATTTTTACCATTCTAATCTATATTTTTGTTCGGTGGATGCATGCTGCGTCTGTGTCTTGGCCAAAGGGGGGTTAGCAAATTCAATTTAATGGAATAAAGTGCTTATTCACTGAATTGTTAGCATTTTAACTTTCATGATGCCAATTTTGTACGTTTTCTTGACAAATTTGTATATAATTTAGACTGTATTCTCATAACAAGATTACATAGCTGCTTCTCTAGAGCTTGTTTTCTGTAGGAGCTTAAAACTAAGCATTAGTGTGGATGTTACAAATGATAGGCCTAATTTAAGATATTAGTAAAGCTTGTTTATCATGATTGACCATAGGGCTTCTATTTTATGAGATTGGTGGAGTTCAAAAAATATTATCTATGTAATTCACCGGCGATTAATTAATCATAGTACTCAACTATAAAGAATCCTCATAGTAATTATACACTATAGCTAGTTAAGACGGCTATTGAACTAGAAGGAATATCTAACATTTATGAAAATGACATAATAGATTAATGTCTTCGGATTATAGCTAAAATTTGAAATGTTAACCATATAATATACAATTAGGCTAGGGATTGAGTATGTCCTCTTTAGATAGTTTAGGTTTAATATCTGTATTAAGAATTTGTGAAAGTTCATCTGCGGTTTTCTTTGTGAAGTTCATGTTTTGAATTTGATTAAGCCAGGGTAGCCTTGCGAGGTCAAACCTAGGTGGAATCTCAATAGAGATCCCGGAAATGTATTCCGGGGGGATAACTGCATGAATATTTGGAAGTGTTTTATCTAATTCGTTCATGGGATAGAACCTGAAAGGGTAAAAATTGTCCGTAAGATTTGGGCATGTGCCCCCATATGATTCTTCGAGCTGTTCAGGAGAAACCATATTTATGATTTCATCGGAGTAAGATTCATCAACAAACCTAACCTTTCTAATAGAAGATCCTGGAATTGCAGCAACTAGAGCATTGCTAACAACGTTGATGAACTTCGGGCAATTAACTATGAACATTCTGTAAAGCCTCATTCTATAGCGTGTATTAACGAGTGAAAGGACTGATTTAAGAGCTTGAATTGGAAGATCTGTTATTCCCTTGCCAACTAAGTCAATTATCACATTCCAATTTTCGACTCTGCCTGCAATTTGTAGATATTTAAGGAAAAACTCCAGGCAAAAGCATAACAATTTTTGGATGCGCTCAACTTCTCCAACAAATAGATCTAATTTTGCAAGTTTAACAATAAGAATTGGTCTGCATTTTACATCTCTACCATGCCAGTAAATTGCTCCAAGTCTAAGGTCATCTATTACATTTTTTTCATTGATTGGAAGCTCTTTTAATCGAAACTCATGGTTACTTGCCATGATTTCCAATGCAGTCTGAATGTGAAAACGAGCAGAGGCCAAAAATCTTAATGCCTGAATCCAAACTGAGTGAGGAAACTTTTTGCCATGATTTTTTGCGCACTTCCTTAACTTTGCTAAATATAGCTGTTCATCATCCGATAGAATTTGGTTCAAGTATATATATCTTATTTCGTCCTCCACAATATCACTCTCGGATGGCTCGTGCAATAAGCAGCTCAGCGTGATAGAAAAAGGATTTAGAGCAGAGTACACTTCTACTCCTCCATTTCCTTGGTTTATTTTTGCGGAATTAGTGGGAATTACTGTGGATGAGCACTTAGTTATCTCGGTTTGGCCAGACCCTTCTAGAGGCTGAGGCATACTATTTATTTTCCTATCTAGAAGCTTTCTTGAAGAAACAGGGTCAAGCTCCTCAACAAGATCGATGTCTGATTCTTCAAGTGCGGATGTAAAGGATATACTTTCTGACTCCGAGTGTGACTTTTCCAAAATTGAGGCATCTTTAAACGCGTCTATGATCTCCGAAATACGTTCCTCTTCTCGGCTTAAACATTCCTCCACTGCTCCGTCTAAACCTTGATCGGTCATTTTGCTTCTCTTAACCGTTTAAGTAAATTCTATCTGGCCAAGCTTCTGCTATTTTCTCCGTGTGAAAATACTCACATTTAACTGGCGCCTTTAAATTTGACATAAGTAATATGCTAGAATCGAAGCTGATTTAAAAATAATTTAAGTCGTCCTATAAATATCATTCAGTATGGTTCAAACTATGATGAACACAATGGTTTATTTAAATTTTAATCAACTCATATAATTCCCCTTCTTCATTGAAATCACAAGGACTGCACAATTTGCCTTCTTTGTAGTGGCACTGAGGTTGCCGCCAAATTGCTAGATCTAAATTTTTGCGGACGAGGACCAGGATGTTTGAAAGACTTTAAATAGGTAGGAGCAGAAAAGATAAGCAATTTACTAATGGGTAATACAAAGTCAAATACGTCTAAATAATCTTCTGAGGCTCCGAAACCAGGTGCATCTATTTCTATTTGATTAATCAAATTTATCCCCTTAGGCAAAGAAATTGGTAATACAGATGACAAAAACTAAACAAAGTGGAAGAATGAATTCTTGTACTCGAATTAATATAGTAAATTTGTTAGGATTAATTATTTGGGTATTGTTTCTTTCTAGAAAAGTCATTTCATCCACAGTTACTAATGGAAGTGCAGAGAATAATGATAAAGGAATTGGAAGCTTTTTTTCCAGAGGTTTTTCTGCAAAAAAAAAAAATAACAAGGATAATAAACTAATTATTCATGCAAGTGATACATTTGTTGACGAAGAAAAGTCCATTATAAATAGCGGTTTTTCCACTCCATCCTCCTTCCCATCTTCACACATTCCACTGGACGTAGCTAATGCGGGGGGAAAAATAACTCCCCATATATCAACACCAGCTTACTCTTTTTATTATTCAAATGATGGGATAGGGCTTGAGGACTCCAAGGAATATGGCATATCGTCGAAACCAACGATCCACCAACAAAAACTCTTAACGCAGGACTCTCAAACTAAGTCATCATCGTCCCAGCGCTCCCCCAAACTTTCATTTTCTACTCCACCCTCTATTCCATCTTCTCCTCAACCACCTATTCCGCCTCCCCCCCCACCTCTTCCAGGTGATTTACAAACAGGAGCCAGCGCTGATCAAATGGCAGATCCTTTATTCAAGCCGACTGATAAAAAGGATCAAGTTGATTTTGTTAAAGACCTATTACAAATAAGGTTGGTATCTGATGTTTTCCCAGCTCCATTCAGAAAAAGCGAACAAAAGTATGAATTTAATTCTAATATTCCCAAGTGCCAAAGTTTAAATGACTATAAAATGAATTGTAATGCAATTACTAGAAAGGAATTTAATGAAAGTAAGATGAAAGCTGATGATCATTTATCTGCAACAGAAATTAAAGACGTAAGCTCTACTAAGAATTCTGATGAACATAGTATAGATATGCCCCCACTACCAATTGGTCCACCAATTCCTGGTACTGAACCTAGAGTTGAAGGTTTGTCACATTTAATTTCCACAGATATGGTTCCTCCAAGACCTCAGAGACGCCAAGATGAGTGGGAGTGTATTGTATCCCAGGTTGAAAGAGATAAAACCACATGGAAAGTTGAAAAGGGCAGGGTGAGGTTTAGCTACATTCCAAAGTTCAGTGAAATAGATGACTCATTAATTCCTTTGAGTGGGGATGCGAAAAGTCTATACCAGAATTGTGTTTCAGCATTGAAAGTTCTTGAATATAAATCTATCATCACCCCTCCATCAAGCGATGAGGTTGAGGCAGAATTTCTGAGAACTACTTTTTGCATATCTGCTGCAGTTTACTGCTATGCAGAGACAGCCTTAGAGGACCCAGAGCTTCAGTTGTATTGGAATCGTGAAGTTCGAACTATTACTGACGCACTTATTTCCAAAGATCCTAACATAGATCTCCTTCAAGTTGTAGGGGAAAGCCTGGCATCTAAGTCTGATTCCCGTATTGGATCAGCGGGGTTTTCTTCTGTGAGTCGCTTACCAGAGTTCATGCCACAGAGAATGCCAAACCATAGTTTTTCATTTGCAACCACGAAGTTGGAAACATGTCCACTTAACACCCAAAAGATTGAAAAAGGAGAAAATGAATACGAGGGAGGCCTTAATGCCGCTCTGTCAACCAATTTGAATGAAATAGTTGTGGATGATCCCGAGATATGGACAATGTGGAGGGCAATAATTACACAAAAGGAAAGGGATTTAAATATGAACTTGAAAAGGTTTAAGACATTTTCTACAAAATTTCCAACAAAATTCAGCTCAGACTCAAAACCAAAGAAAGTGAGTGGGCTTCGTGAGCTGTGTGTAGAACTAATTAAGGAGGGAATTAGGGAGGTGCCCCCTAGGTATGAACTTCTGCCGATGGCAAAGCCAAATGAGGAACAAGTCTTGAACGAATTCTGTAACTATGCAGCTGACTTTTATTTTGGAAATAGACAATGGAGTTATATATTTGACTTATCTTTAAAATCACAAATGATTAAAGGAGTGCCTCCACTTAGACCATACTCACCATTTAGGTACTTTGCTGCAGAAACATTTAATGAGATGAGAAACAACTGTTGCTCAGTAATTTATGATCTTTTTTTAAGCAAAGTGTTTCCCCACTTGTCTACAACTCAATATAGGGATAAAGGAGTATCCATGGACAAGTCAAAGTTGGAGCGTTTTTGTCACAAAGCTGCTGGTCAGTACTTTAAGAAGGACATCTCCGAGTTTGACTCAAGGCTAAAGAGCGTGGGGTACTTTGATTTTACAAGCTTTAAATCAAGAGTGACCAACTACAAGAAAGCAGGATATCGTTATATGGAATTGGACGGGATGCTAGACTTAGAGGATAATCCTGGGCATTTTTCCATAGGTAGCATAGATGGTCATTTGAACTATACACCAAGATTCCCAAACTTAAAACCAACAAGAGTTTGCTTTTCGCAGTGGAAGGCAATATTAGACCAAAATAAGGATGATATCAACAATAATATAGAAACCCCAACTCACTTGCCTGAGGTTGTTCCGAGTGAGTGGAATATGCCCCAGTTTTCGAGGGCAACATTTAAAATTGCATGTTTCAGGATAATACGAAAGCTATACAGAGAGGGAAGCGTGTCAGTAAGATCTAGTGCTACTAGTCTAAACAGCACAGAGCAAAATATGGAAAAAATTCTTTCTGACTTTTGTACTGAATCCTCAAAAAGATACTTTGATGGGCTGGGTTCAGAGTACTCTATGGAAAATCTTTTGCAGGTTCAAGCTGACACAGAGTCCCAATGGAACTCAGTAGTAGAGTCTATCATGAAACTTCAAGAAAACAAAAAAAGTACAACTATTTATTGGGTATATCCTGTCCCTCCTGAAAGTTATATTTTAAGTAGGTTTAGATATAGTGTAAACCCTTCTTCTGGAGATGAAGAAGAGGATGAGAAAATTAAAAAGAGCTTTTGGAGATCTAAAGGTGCAGAAGTAGGGTACGAATCTAGGTGTATTGAATCATTGAGGTTCTACTACCTCAAACGAGATGAGGAAATAATGAAGATGGAGGTTGATACAAGCGATATGGCATTAATTGAGTTGGCAATGAGAGAGGTTTGTAAAGAGGCAGCTGATACATTTTTTGGGGCAATTGAGTGGATTTGGATGTATAAACTTTCAAATATAGATAATATTAATAAGCATGCAACTTGGGTCCCTGCGGTAACAGGTTTACCTAGACGTAGACCAATAGGTTCATTATTAAAATATAAGGGGGCAGGGAGCATCGTAAACTTTAGAAACTATTGCTTTGCATTCATATGGACTCTTTGGAAATCAGGGAATGAACCCGATCTAAGGATTTCTGGAAAATTATACTCTGTTGGAGATTTAGGTGAACAGAAGGCACAGCTTGAAAGATGGTGCACACACGTTGCAAATGAGGCCTATAATCCTGGATATAAATTATCCGAAGATAAAAAAAGTCAAGATGGAATAGCGGACCTCAGGCCCAGAATGGATCCTCAAACCTCCCTTTCTGTAATCGAACATGAGATTAGCTTACAACACGAAAGTGGCCAAGAGTCAGATATGGGAACCGTTATATTTTCATTTGGAGATGCAAGTTCGCAGTGGAGAATGGTACTCTCGCAAATCGAAGTAGATCGAAGACGTAATATTAAGAGAATTATTTGGCTTCCAGAATATGCTGAAGTTAAGGAATACTTTCCTGGACCAGTAGAGA
The DNA here is from genome assembly GCA_027243985.1 of Cryptosporidium canis. NCBI lineage: Eukaryota > Apicomplexa > Conoidasida > Eucoccidiorida > Cryptosporidiidae > Cryptosporidium > Cryptosporidium canis. Next base: position 48,511 of record JAPCXC010000023.1, on the reverse strand, counting down.
GGCGCCAATTCGTGGCCGCCTGCATGCAGGTGTTACATGCACTAAGTGAAAGAGGACTCTTAGAGTGGGGTATAGTCTCTCCTGAGTACCAAGGGGTAGTAACCAGGGAGTTCTGCTCAGATGCATTTATGAACGGCTATGAACATTGGAGTAGTGATTCTAATCCTATTTCTGCGCCATATGGTGAGAGTGAGGCGAACAGAGAGTTGCTTATCGAATTCTTAAAATATATGCATGAAAATAGGATGAATGTAAGAAAATGGGTTCTATTCTATTTGGAAGAAAATTCAAATTTAGATTATGCGGTTAGCTGGGCCCTAAACGAAGATAACTGGGGCTATTTGAATGATTATTTTCAACAGGCACAGATTCACGAACCTGATAATTTCAATCAGCTATTCGAGGAAGTCAGGGAAAGAGTGAGACAAATGGGGGGATTTGTTGACGCTGGTGAAGATGAATATTTCTCCAACAATTCGTTATCCAGGGAAAATTTATGGAGGGCAATTTACAATCAGATGTATATAGATTTATTGCTTGGAAGGCAGCAAAGAGTTTCAAATCTTCCGTTGAATCCCCCTGATGCTTGGTTGGGTTCCAATAGTCCTGAGGAATTTGTATCCGATTGCAAAAGGTCAATTTCTATTTTACAAGGACAAACTAACCCAGATGTACCTTCAAGCAAAGAGCAAACTTTGAAAGAGATTCTCACAGCTGTTAGAGTCTTTGGAACTCGAGAAAAGGATGAGTCCGAGGTTCTTGATTCCTACTGTAATGACGTATTTCTCCATGTGTCCGATAAAAAAGGTCATTCTATTTTTAAAGGTAGTGGCTTTAGATATCCTGGAGCAATTTTAGAGTTCGAAAGAAATAGACAGTGGAGAATCATTTCAAGCTTGGCAAATAAGTATTCTAAGCTTGAGCAAAAGGACATTGAGGGTCAAATTGGTTCTGTCTCCAGGATTGATAGAATTCCAGGTTTTGTGCGTCACACTATTTTCCGTGGAAGCTATGATATGGAGGAGTTCCAGGAACAATGTGAGATTGCCCTTCAAACTTTGGCTACTGACATTAACATTCCATCGCACCAAAGGATTGTGTTTCCTGATATTCGTTCAGGTGAAAAAATAGAGAGCATAATAAAAGAATATTGTAGAAGGGCATCAGTATATACTTTTGAAGAAAAGGCTGATCGCGCCTTGAATGAAGATTCCGTCGAGGAAATCGCAATTTTGAATGACTTGGATAGTGTTAGCAGACGATTCAAATTAAGAAACCCTCTTGGGCTAGATTATTCCAAGCGATGGAGCAGTATAATAGACCTTGCTAAAAAAAGAATTGAAGAAGAAAAGTATCTCAGGATGAACAGGGTACTAATGATAGATTCTAAATGGCTCAAGAATTTTTATCCTAAAATTTCAGGGCAGGACCTGAAAAATGCATTCGACTCAAATGAAAATAACCATCTAACCAGTTTTGTTTCCGTTTCATATGAACTTTTCTCCGCAATTCTGCTTGGAAGGGAGGGAACTCATGAATCCAACAAAGATAAGTTTCAGTTCATATCCAGGAAAACACTGCTTCAATTTTGTAGAGATGTATGTTATAAGTATTTTACAGACGAGGCAAGGGGCGATGTAGATTACTCAAGTGAAGACAAAGCCGCTACAGAAAACGCTTTGATAATTGATATGATTGCAACTAGACCTAGAATTGGTCCTGATCCCAGAGATCCGCTATATGAGCTGTATCCTGAGCAAGGAGAAGAAGTCCCAGAACTAAACAGCTTTAATATGGACCAGTATATTACATCCCGATGGGAAATATATAAAAAAGATTTTGAAAGCGATCACCTAAAGGAGAGACTACGTAGAAATATTATTGATAGTCTTAACTCTGCTGAAATTAATCTTCTTAGTCCTGGTGGTGGAGCCCCAGGCCCTCTTGGAAATAACATTGTTTGGGCACCAACTGCGCCATTTCCATGGAAGCGCCACAATGCAGATGCTTCACACATGGGACAGCATACCACCATCAACGGCACTGTGCTAGCAGGAAAAACTTTAGAGCATATGAAATCTATTTTTGGAGGAAATATTGTAGATACTGCTAAATTCACAATAATTCCAACGATTCCTAATATGAACACTGGGGAAGTAGATACTAAGTTGGAAAGTGCAACATCTAATCGCTCAATACAGACAGAAGATAAAGGTCGAATTTTGCCTCTAGGAGACTTTGGAGAGACCGCCAAGGTCAAAAAGATTAAGGTTGGAACAAGGAGTGGTAGGGATATTAAAAATACAGAAATTGATCTGATTGAGGGAAGGTTTAACAATATAGAAAATGAATATAAGGAGTTGATTTCCAAAGACTCCACCTCCCAAGGCGGAAGTTCAGAAGACGATCATGATGAGAGCATTGTAGTGAAAGGAATAAAGCCTAGAAATAGGAATAATCCTGACAGAGTTTCTCATAGGCATCGGAAAGAATCTGGTAAAGCTAAAATGGGTAGGAATACAAAGAGTTCCGTGCCAAAAGAGGGGAATCTAGAAGGTGGCATTGATGAAAGAGCCTTGACTAAGGAAGAGCTGGCTAGCTCTAGATTGGCTGATATGGAATGGACAGTTATCTCTAATCTCGGAAAAATTTTAGCTACAAGCGAGGGTTCTAATATGGTTGTAGGGATTCCGTTGGAAAGGCCTAGAGACTTATATTCAAGACCAATGGGGAACGCTAGGGGAATGACAGAAGCTTGTATTTCAGTTATCACTAATGCAAAATTCAGAGCTATCTCAGGTACTCGAGTTTCGGGGAAAACTAAGGAGGAGCGGAAACAAAGTGCAAGTTTTTATTGCAGGAAAGCTGCAGAGGTGTTTTATGAATCTTTAGATGGAGAGTTTATCCCACCAAAGAGTTTTGAAAACCTCCCAGGATTCCAAGGACTGAAAAAATCAATTGGAGGGTCCAAAGTTACTAGAGGGAGTGGTAACCGTATCTTTTTAGGAGAAAGTTCCATAAACCCAACAGGGAAGGAGGTTGGGTTGAAACCTCTTCATAAAGAGTCTGCACAGAAAAGAAAATCATTTGGTCATATCTCTGGTTCTTTTGGGCTGAACGTTCATATGCACAGTTCATCCAACTCCATATCCAATATATACAGCAAGATACCCAAAACAGGGGCAATTCAAACAACTTCTGGCAAATTTGCTTTGAATGGTAGCATCTCCACAATTAAAAGAAGTATGACTTTAGACTCTAATAGTAATCCTAGAGAAGTGCTTGAACTGAGCCCAGGAAGTGACTTATTGACGAGTCCAGTCTATTATAATGAAGTAGGAGCTCGTACAAGCCCAAACAATTATATTGAAATGAGGCCATCCAGAGGAATTGGATCAGGGGCCCCAAGGCCTGGAAAACTGTACAAGAAAGATAAAGATGGGGGTTTCCAGGCTATGAAAATTGCCCCACAGAATGATATAAATGAAGAGGATAAAATAAAACTTCAGCTATCTAGCAGGTTGAACCAGCTTTCAGGAGCCAATAAAAAAATCAATAGTAGGCTTCTCAGAAAGAATAGTGAATAGTTAATTTAGTGAATAAAGCAACATTATCTTCACCATCGCTGTTTTTTCATTAGAACTGCGAATCATTGCATGTAATTACAAGAAACATCCGAGTGGATTGGACAGGAAGTCCCTTGGTCTGACTTATTATGGAGATTGTTCCATCACACCTTGCCAAAACAATGCTAGAAAGCAAGTTATTCACAGTTCTAGGGAATGCCTCAGCTACTGCGATTTCTTGCCCATATTTAACACGTCTATTCCTGGTAATCGTTTTAGAGAAATGAATTAAAACAGGCTCTGCTGCAAAGTATGCTGCGAATATAGAAGTTTTTATCTCAAGTGGCACGTAGGTTTCTGGGCGCATTTTGTTCCCAACATAATTAGAGTTCATCATATCTTCATTTGTCATCATTTCCTGTTGGAACAACCTCCTCGGGGTCTGAATATTCCCTGATGTTGAGTTGGAGTTATCTCCAGGACTAGATCCGAATAATAAATATTCATAATTGTTATTTGAACTTTGAAGTGTCGGACTTTCTTGTGTTTTCTCGTCCTTTTTTTTCTGCCTTCTAATGTATTTTGACCACCAATATTTTATTGTACTCCCCCTTTTATCATCTATTGCCTCTTTTTCTGACTTTACAGGCCTATTTTTAGATTTTACAGGCTTTTCCCTGGAACCCTCTAACTCCTCAGCTCTCTCAAGTTCGCTGTGAGAATTTGATTCATTTTTTTTTGAACCCCTCTTTGTTGTATAGTGATGAACTCCAAATCTAATGGCGTTGCTTGTTAGCTTTGAAACAGAGTTTATGAGATATTCTTTATTGTCGAATGGGTCCACAGGTTCTGATTCGTCAGATGCCATATGTAACCTGTAGTAATCATTATCAGATGCCTCCAATTTACCTAATTTTATAGATCAGTGATGATTCATTCTGTATATAATTCTAATCTCAGATAACTAACCTTTCCCCCATATCGTCCTTGTCCCCAAACTTAAAGGAATTCTAAGACCAGAGCAGTAAAGCTCTTCGCAAATCCAATCAGATAGAGCTGGCCAAGTTCTCTGAATTTGCCTCAATGAGCTCTCCTCAGAGTCATCATGGTGCCGAGAACCCTGTGAATTTTGAAGTTAATGTTCGTAATACATCTACATGCATGTATAACTCACCTCCATATGAAAAATAAGTAATTGAAACAATAAAAATCTCAGTTGCATGCCCACCAAGTGCTAATTAAAAAGGTCTAGTTTAGATAAATCCCATTGTAAGATTTCTTTGATATGAGGATTGTCCCTGCCCCTATAGATAGGAAAAAGCATGTTGGGACTGCAAAAAATGTCAACACATAAAAGGCAGCGCCATATTTGTGTGGGGAGGAAGGTTAAGAAGGCTAAAGAGCCAGATATGAACAGATAATAACTTAAATATTGACTTATATATATATTTATATATATAAAAGTTCTGGGTATTAATTTAACCGTTAGTATTTATTTAAATATTCTGTTTGTAGTTAGGGGAAATAAATAAATTTCGCTGAATTAAAGTAAATGGGTGAAAAAGAGGAAAAAGTGGAACTTCATATATACGACTTAAGTAATGGAATGGCTTCTCAACTCTCTCCAGTTCTATTAGGGAGGTCAATAGAGGCAATATATCACACTGGTGTATTTGTTTACGAGTATGAATACTTTTACGGAGGTGGAATTGTTTGTGTTAGGCCGGAGGAAATTAATAGGTTGTATGGACTGAAGCCTATCAGGACGCTGACATTGGGAGTCACAAAAAGAACAAGGGCAGAGTTAGATAATCATTTGGAGACTATTTCAAAAGAATTCAATAGTGAGAACTACGATCTTTTGAATCATAATTGTAATCATTTTTCGGACAATATTGTCCGGTTTTTGCTAGGAGAAGGAATTCCATCATATATATTAGACCTCCCGAATGAGGTAATGAGCACCCCTTTTGGATCAATGATTCTTCCAATGCTTCAAAAGGCACAAAAGAGTCAAGCAATCCGTTCGGTTGCAAATGTTTGGAATACAAATGGTATTAGCTCATCTAACGTAATCAATAAGACGGCTGAGGAATTTAGTTATTTGAGTGCAGGGTCAAGCTCCATTGGAAATAATAGAAACCCCCAAAGCTCCGTATCATCCAAGCATTCAGATAGGGAATCAGAGCTCTCAGAAAAACTCAACATTGTCTCAAAAAAATATGGTTGGCAATGCCAAAGAGTTCTTGAAACCTTGGAGACAATACTACTAAACATCATAAATAATCCAAACGATTTAAGATACAGAAGCATTAAATCTACAAGCAATACACTGAGAAGTGTCCTAATGAGTATAGATGAAGGTATTGAGCTACTTTTCTTGATAGGTTTTAAAGAAAAGCATGCGGAGGATCAGCTCAGATATGAAATACAGCTAAGCCAGCCACTGAGCATAGAGGAAAAAGAGCGTCTGCAGACAGAAATTGACCTAGTTAGATCTACCCTAAGCTCTTTGGGTATGGCAAACGTACAAAATACTCAGTCTGTGCGTCAAGGGCCGAGTCAAATCAATTCTGAACCCATTAGTCCAATAGACTACGTCCGATTACTAGCAGATATAAAAGAAATGGGGTTCAACGATAATGCAAGAATACTACAAGCTCTACACAAGGCTAAAGGAGATGTTGCCAATACGGTATCTATTCTACTGGGTGAGCAGGCCCATGAAAATTAGGGAACTCCCTTAGTTTAGAACGAGAAAAGAACATTTAATCCCTAAGTCCACTATAAATAGGAACAAGTTGCTCGGAAACAAACTCCGCATTTGCATTAAATATAGTCAAACGTGATAGCTTAGTACAATTATTGTAATATCCCTAATTTTTTGCCTTTTATTTCTGTGCCTCTGTTAATATTCGCTTAACGGCGCTAACACAATTTGGTAAAACTGCCAGGTTTGAGGGGTATATTGCTTTGGCGCCAAGTAGACATTCCCGAGGGATAAAGCAATGGAATGGCATAGTGGCGAAAGAACTAAGTTCTAATTAAATTATTTAGGAAATAGGACTCCGTGGCAATCATGTTGAATATTCTGAAAGTTGGAGACGGGCAGACTATTGCGCAGATCGAGTCTGCAGATGCATCATTCATTGTTGGAACAGGGGGTAGAACAAGAAGAAAACTTGCAGCAGTTTCTGGAACCTCCATAACAATTATCCAGGATGACAGCAAGACGGCCAGGGTTGAGATTAATGGCGATCCAGTCTGCCGAGAAAGGGCCTATCTATATCTCAAATATTTAATTCAACAAAAGCACGGCCCAGTTAGCATTGATGTTAATCCTGGTTCCAGAGATGACCTTACTATAGTTCGTGTGCCAGCTCTTTGTGTCGGGTATATAACGGGGAAAAAAGGCCAGGGACTGAGAACAATAGAGGAGGACTCAGGAACTTTAATGTTTTTCAGCAGACCTGAAGAAGAATGTCCGACAGACAGCACCCCACCAAACCATATAATATCAATTGCGAATAACCATGGGTACTCTCCATATATTTTGGCAATATTTGGAGCTACCAGAAATAGAAGGGCCGCAGAGCTTCGAGTAATGTGCTATATTGAGCAAAAGATCAACGGCCACTTCACAAAAGATTTGAGAACAGAGTCGTATGATCAAATTGACGGCCTTGCCACAGATATTGTTCGTATCGAATCAGAAGACCTAAGTTATGCGGTTGGTAAGGAGGGAAATACAAGAAGAAGACTTTGTGCATCAAGTGGGGCAATTATTGAATATATAGGAAATTTTGCATTTATTTACGGGGACTTAAATGAAAGGAAACGTGCCAGAGAATACTTGGCATGGCTTATCGCCCAAAGAACATCCACCGTTTCCGTTGATACCAGGGCAAGAGAGGATGTGACAGTTGTTTCAATTCCACACAATGTGATAGGATATGTATCTGGTGCAAAGGGGAGCTTTTTGAGACGAGTTGAGGATGAAACAGGGACCTTTGTATTTGTTGATGATAATAAAGGCGATACTCTAGAAAGAGTTTTGATTTTCTCTAAATCCGCCTTTGGTCGTCAAAAGGCCAGAGATATGATAGAGCGTCGAATGTATGAGAAAATGTGTGGATATGCCGACAACAAGAGCTCTCAACATAACAGGAATAACATTTCAGGACGCAATATGAATACCGTACGTAAAACAAATGACATTACAATGGACGACCCCCATTTTGATCGCCCAATGAAAAGTAAACTTAACACGGCTTCCAACGCATTCCTAACACAACAAGAACTAAGTAGATTTGAGGATCCTGACGTGGGGCTGGGAAGGAGGCCTAGGAACAGAGAGGTAATGCCAGAACATCATATTTCTGACAAATCAGGAGGGAAACCAGCGGGGTTATATGGCGGGAATATCATTCCGTTTACCCTAAACAGCGGCGCCTTGTTTTGATATTGATGCGACGTGGGGGGTATGAACCGGTACTTGGACAGGCTCGAAAGTTATTGTAAGTTCGGGTCAATAAGGGAGTTTCTGTCTATATTAATACCAGTAGGATTTATAGATTGCCCTAATACGTCTTGCAAACGAGGAGGGCCTTTTTTCTAAGATGGGTTCTTCCAGAGTCAGAACGGCAGCAGCAGTAGCAGGTGGTATTGCTGTAATTGGTGCCCTTTTATATTATTTATTCCGAGATGACTCTCCTATAACAGAAGACGAGTCTGATAATGTACATGAGGTTGCAATAGCCAAGGATATACCGGAGTTCACGTCAAAAAGATTGCTTGATACATTTACCAAAGAAGACATGCTATTATTACTGGATGAGATATTAGAGAGCCAAAACTCCCTTAAAAAAATAATGCGCTCATTAACTGGTGACTTTATGACAAATCCTCCAAAGTCACTTCAAGAATGCTATGATAAAGTTAAAGATGCATCCCCTCAGGACCCATTGGATAAAAGAAAGATTTCTCTTGTGGAATTTGATCGCCTAGTAGAACGTTTTTATAATGATGAAGCTATTAGTAACGCGATAGAGAAGATTATGGGGATTCATGGACCTAGTTCTCTAACAGAGCGAACAGGAAATATAAGCAGTGAACAGCTCATCAAGGTTAATGAGTTCATGCTAAAGGAACTGAGAGAGTTCGTAGACCAATACATTTTTATAGCTAATAAGGATCAATTCGATGTAAAAATCTTGACGATTGCCGCACAGGTTTGGGTTGGATCTAAGGTTGAAAAGCAATTTAACTGGAGTTCAGACGATATAGAAACAGCTATGCTGCTTCACTCTCAGACCCTTCGTAATGATCCTGAATTCGGACGAATTAGTTTTCAAATGCAGGCAACCATGGAGCAATTGCTTGGCTCCCCTGCACCAACCAACCTTCCTTTCTCCATATGACTTTATTATATATTAGAAATCCGGTTTCCAAGATTGTTCGCCACAGTACTCTAGGAATGTAATTGATTGAAATTCTGATGTTCTTTAAATATCCTACACAACATACAACTTGTGAATATAGTAAACGTCCCTTCGAAGTCTCCACTGCAGATACGATTTTGAACAGATCTAGTCCCTGTTTTTTGCAAGAGATAGCTCTATCAAGTTAATGAATCAGCTCCTAAATGTTAGTGCGTTTGGGTTAATTCGTTTTTTTGGTACAATTTCTACTATCATAGATTCTTTAATTTGTTATGTCGCGTTCATTTTTCTTAAGGTTTTAATGGTCAAGTTTAACTATTTCTCATTAATCAGTTTATCTGCTTCGCATAACTTTGAGCTCTTTTATTTTAGGGCAAGACAAACAAATTTAATATTCAATACGATTAAATAATTCACCCTCCATATCATAGGAAAGCTTGTGTATAACTTTAATTATTTAATTCCTTAATGATTACTAATTATATTCATGCTGGAGTGTTATTTATTGTGGCATTTAAGTACATTGAATATTGTCTCGAACAGTTCGCGAGAAAACTTCTCACCATCACAAATTTTTGAATTAGCAAGAATACTACGAAGATTCGAGCGATAATAGCTTAATCTTTCAAAATTACTAGCGAGGTCGGATGCAACTCTTATAAAATCATCTCTGCTTCCTGTAATGAATTCTTCCATATTCAAGTGTGTAAGTATAGATTTTCCAACGTTCTGAGAATGGAATGAAGAGATTTCACTATAAAAATCTAAAGGATCTGACTCATTAGTAATTGACCTATCAATACTTAAAGTAATTATGGGGACCCCCATAAAAATACATTCAAATGTGGTCGTTGTTCCAGAATATGGAAAAGTATCCAAGGAAATATCAATCTTGTTATAAAGCTCCAAATGGTGGTAATAGGAATTTGTTAGAGGTACAAGAGATATTCTATGTGACGCAATACCGTACTTTGATTTGAAAACATCTAGATAAAAGTTACAACACGATGTTGAACTGAACGCCTTGGATTTTAGTAGCAAGTGACTGTTAGGTACCGTTTTAAGGACCTCCCCCCATAGATCAATTGTTAAGGGATGCAATTTAGTAACTCTGTTGAAGGAGCCAAAAGTAATGAATCCATTTTTTATAGAAGGCAGCTCATTAATAGGGGGATATTGAATTTTTGGTAATGAATAGCAGAGAAAACAATGAGGAAGATAAAGCAATTTCTCCGAATATCTCTGCTCTGTATTAATAGGGTCCGCTATTCGGTCGGTAATACGATAATCCATGCACCTTAGTCCTGTAGTATTTGGATATCCGATCCATGAAATTTGAATTGGAGAATTCCTGACTGCAAATAAAGCCAAGCAGTTGTTTACTGTGTGTCCACTCAAATCAAATAGAATATGTATTTTGTCATTTCTAATAAGCCTCGAGGCATATTCAATGTCTTTTCCATGTATATATCTCCAATTTCTATCAGGTACAACCTCCTTGAAAAAACAAGAATAATAGTCATGATTTGGGGAGTTATCATATATAAAAACGTTAAAATTTATCACGGGATGGTTCACTGAACTTTTACTATTTGAGGAGTCTCTGGAATAGTTCTTTATCAAGAATTTAATGGGAGCAAAAGTAAAGAATGCAACAGCATGATGAAAAAATTCAGCTCCGACAAACCCTATGTTAATGGACTCTGTGTCAGAGAGTGACATAATATCTGGAACATCAGAAATTGGTATCAATTCATCGAGTCTAAACTTAGTGTCTCTGTGCATTTCAATGAACTTGTCTCCCCACTCTAATGATAACTCATACATATCATTATAATAGATGTAATAGTCAGAGTTGCTTATCCAGTTTTGAGTTTTGCATAAGTAAAGGTCTGGTATATTGTTAATATTTAAACACGGATTAACTGATGAACTCAAATAATTAATTATTGATTCATTTGAGCAACTGCTTGCCTTTTTAACGAGCTTGATATTATTTATAGGTATAAAGTAATTTAAGATATATAATAAGTTCTGAAAAGCCATTACATGGTTTGGATCTAGCTTAAGAGCTACCAAAAAACAATTTTTCGCCATCAAAAAATTACCACAGTCTCTATACAGTACCCCAAGGTTATTAAATACATCTGGAGACTCTCTGTTTGTTTCTAGGCACTTTCTGAAATAATCAAATGATTCATCTATCTTACCAATATTGCCGTATAATGTTGCAATTATATTCAATGTGTTTACGCAACTTGGATTTATTTTGAAAATCCTCTCGTAGCACGAGATTGCCTGGTCAATAAACCCCAGCTTTCTAAGAATCGTTCCGAAGTTATAGTATGTATGAATATTCATTGGATTAAAATAAAGCGAAAGCTTGAAGCACCAAATCGCCTTTTCCTTCTTCCCCAATTCATAATATACTATTCCCAAATCACAATAAACCTCTGAAGATTGTGGAATATAAAACATCACTCTTTTAAGAATGGATTTTACTATAAGCAATTCAGAATTGTTGTTTTTAGCCTCCATTGCTTTAAAATAAAGTATTTTCCCCGTATAAAGTCTATAATTTTCATTAAATGGAGTCTTATCAAGCAACTTTTCCATAATATGAAGACTTTTGTCGGCATCCCCATCAACCTCAAAGTAAAGCCTAGACAATGTATACTCTATTTCATAATTTACACTTGTTTCGCTCATAACTAGGCACTCCTCAAGTAAATTTCTGCACTTGGAGTAAATTTCTGGATCTTTTGGTAAGCCAGTGCTAATACTATCCAATGGGGGTTGATTTAGGTCAACTCCAATTAAATGGAGTTTTGATCTAATAAAGCAATGAATAATACTTGGGAAGTATAAATAGCACTCTGCAAAATATTTATTGGGTTTTTTCTCAAGATCATCCGGTACTGATGCCTTGAAGAGTATTAAAATAGCCACCTTAAGACAATTCATCAGCCTATCAATATCTGGATATTCTCTTGATATATAACTCATCGCTTGGTAAGCGTCATCATAGTTTCCAAGTGAAAGTTGGGTCATTCCAATCGATAAAACCTGGATAATTAGCTCTTCAATCCTACTTGAGTATTTATTAGTATTCTGATTGTCATCAATTGACTTAACATGGACAAATTTGTAGTGAATACAATTTTGGATTAGCTCAGTCAAGCATGTAGTTACTTGATCCATGTTTACCATTTTAATACAAAATGACCTAAGCTGAAATTTTGTAAATATCATTCCAATTAAGTATACATAGTCTTCTAGATCGGATTCCTCAAATTTTTGAACATATAAAAGCTTCCTCATGCAATTTGTACATGAGAATTTTTTTAATTTAGTGCAACATTCATGAAACAATTCGTTATCAATTAATAGTCCTATTAATATTGTACATATTGGTTCCAAGTGAGTTTCTTTCAGTAAATATTCCTCCATTACTTGTACAATAAATTGTCTGAAATCAGTTTGGCTATTAAGCTTGGAATCCTTACAAAAGCAAAATACAGTGGCATTTTCATAGGCTTTCAAAACCTCATCCATAACTCCAACGTCATTCTGCATATTTTATTGCTAAATTGAGCCATGTATTGTTAGCATTATTTTATTAAAGTTTTTGATTGCAATTATTAAATCAAAATTGTAATTTAAGACCCATGATCCATAATAACATTTAAAATACCGCATAAAGCTCGACATTACATAGAACTAAAATTTATGAATATAATCAAGAACTCATTTTTGGAGATTATTAGTTAGTTGTGGGAAGCCTATTGAGATATCTACACAAATTATTGTTTTTTGTTATTGTGTCATCTAATGAATCAAAAGAAACATCAATAAAATTTTGAAATGCTTGAATTAAAAGCCCATTTTAATGTGTTAAAGATATAGGCTCCTATGGGATATTCTGAAATAATATCACTTCTCATACATCCAGATAAACAATTATATCGTTTTTCTGGAGATCAATTTGCTTTTTAATATGTAACACTCCTTTAAAAATGCAGCTTCAAATAAAGGCGCTAATCACATCGTGTTTCATTACCAAAAATAAACATTTTAAAAATTACAGAAAAAAAGTTCATTTGATTTAAATTAAAATTTTAACTTGAAAATAAGGTGAAGTCCTGTAATGCATTCTTCTGGTGGGAGTCAGGTCTGGGGTAAGTTCTTAAAGTAATCACTTATCAACCGTTTTTAATTTTAATTTATTCTAGTTGGGAATGTACCATTCGATGCAACAGAGGATGAGCTAAGAGAGGTTATGAACACTGCCGGTCCAGTTTTGTCTATAAGAATTGTGCATGATAAGGACACGGGACTGAGCCGTGGGTTCTCATTCTGTGAATATCGTGATATTGAAACATGTATCATGGCGATTAAAAGCCTTAACGGGTATGAATTGAGGGGGAGATCTATTAGAGTAGATTGGGCAAGTCAAGATATGAGGAGTAGGTATAATCATTTAGTTGTAAACAACTCATCTAGTACAGCCCCTATATCCACGTCAGCTCAAAATGGAATGGGAATGGGGCAAGGAACAGATTGTTTAAACCATTCATTGTCTTTAACAGCACAAGCACATGTTCAGCCAATTCAGGAAGATGGAATTTCAATTCCTGCAGTTCCGAATAGCAATACGAGTTTTGATAACATTTCGTCAGAGATTACCCAGCTTGTACAAAGCATGAATATTTCTCAATTGTATTATTTGATAGGGCATATGCAAAAACTGGTTGTACAGAACCCCGAAACTGCAAGAAGTATCCTACTAGATAATCCGCAGTTTTGCTATGCTCTTCTTCACGCTCAATTTATTTTGGGTATGGTAAATGAACCATTTGTCCCGCTTAGCCAGGAGCAACTTAACAAAGCCAGCAATATTAGAGCTCAGGTATTGAATGCGAGAAATGCAAATTCTGGTATTGACATTAAGAACTTAAGTGGAGATATATCCGTCCTAATTGAGGAGATTACCAGCAATCCAAATCCTGCACTACTTCAGGCGCTGGCCTCTATCCAACCTAATTCCGTTGCACAATGGACTGAAGAGGAAAAACATAAGATCCTCACAATCCAACAAATATTGAGAAGTAGGGGATTAATTAACTAAAGAATATACTTATATACACCACTATTAGTATAGTAGTTGGCATCAGTACCATATATTGTAACTTTCTATAATGTATTATTCATTATTTATCGCGTCATTAGCAATGCCTCACTATATGTGTGATTAATTATTTAGAACATCGCTAATGCTGGTTGGCGGCGCCGTCCTTCATTTTTATTCTACGATGGGAAACAAAGTTTCTATTGATGATTCAATATTTGAGCTCAAGCTTCAGAAAAAGGGGTTAGAAAGACAATATAATAAGAGAGATAGGGACTCTAAGAACGAAAGAAAAAAGGCAAAAGATGCATTGATATCTGGAAAACCGGACCTATCTAAGTAAGTTAGAGTTATAAACTGAAGGTTTCTATTATTTATTTTAATATCTTTAAAATCTCATTTGTCAGGATTTATGCAGAGAACTCGCTTAGAATGCAAGAAGAGTGTAGGGAGCTGCTTCTGATGGTCTCTAAACTGGATCAGCTTTGTGCAAGACTGGAAAGGGCATCATCCAAGGAAAAGATCTCATCCCAGCTTCTAGAAATTATTCCAAGATTAAAAGAACAACTTTCAGAGGAAGGTGTTATGGGGTACTCAAATATGAACAGGATAAGAGAAATTGGGCAATTACTTAATATTATCGAAGACTCTCCACCTGAAATACTGGAGGAAAATGTGGGGGTAGAAGAATGCATAAATAAGGAAAAATCTATTGAAAGGCTCTTGGATGAGCTGATAAATGAGCATGCAATCGAAATTGACGAGGCCATTTCTTCTAAAACTGAACCGATTGAAATACTAGAGGGTTTGTCAAAGAATAAAGCATCTGGCTAAAGTCTATGATTATCATTGATTTTCCAACTAATTTACATATTCAATATAATGCTTGTGACAAAGTCCTGTTTCCTCTTCAAATTTACTACCCAGCATCCTTGAACTAACGTTTAAATAAAAAACAAAAGTTAAATTTTGTAGACAAGGGTTTTTTTATTGAAAAAATGTTTAGATTAAAATGGGTGTTCGGTCGCCTTTGAAGAGTGGTAGTAATATAATAGTTGACTCTGGTTATATCGAGTAGTAAATGACAGGAATTTATTAATTTAATTTTTTAAAAACTACTTGTATTAGATACTTTATTAGTGCCGGTATTATATTAAGAGGGAAATAAACGACATTGTCATTTAAATAATTATCCCATTTAAAGCAAAAATAGTGAAATTAAATATTAAAGCAAGCACTTATATTTATATTAACTTTCCCTATAAATTGAGAATTTAGCTAATCAATTATCCCGGGGAAATTAAAAGTTGTTTTGCTAAAATCTGTTAGAAGCAACTCCGAAGAGTGTAGTATGTTAATATGAAACATTGCATACCATCAGCAAAGAAGATAAACATTGAAGATAAATACAAAGAAGAGTGTCAACTAGGTATAAACCGTATCCAAGACGCTGATATTGAAAACAAAGCCAGCTACATGAACTCGGAAGGTAATGCGTTATTATTTGACAGCTCTGATAGAGAGGATGAGGTATTTAACAGGGGATTTAAACGCTTAGTCCGAAGAAAAAAAAATTCCAGAAATTTTTCCGATTCATCCAGTGTATCTTCTCCATCATCTACAGATTCTGCAAAAAGAAACTATACATATTTCGAGGATAGCCTTCAGGATGACAAAAATATAGAAGAAAAAGAAGCAAAGAAATTAAAAGAGTTGATCCAGAGAGAGGACAACGCTTTGACTTTTTGCTTGGACATATCTTCAAAGATGAAAAAGGGGATTGTTGATTTTTTTGTGGGTAATAATGCAAATGAAGAGGTTATTAGGCAAATTACTGATAATATTAGAAATGGTCATTGTAACATCAGCTTTCTTACGGATAAGTTAAAAAATGAGGAAATATTTGAATACGCAAACTCTTTTAGTTGCACACGTTTGAAAGAGTATCAGATTGTTGGAGTTTCGTGGCTTTTGGCTCTTCACCAGAACTCATACAATGGTATCCTTGCAGACGAGATGGGTTTGGGTAAGACAGCTCAAACTTGTGTTTGGCTTCAATATCTATTTGACTCAGGGAAACTAGTAAAGCCTGTCATAATCAGTTGCCCTGCGTCTTTATTAGAGAATTGGACAAAAGAGATTTCTATTTGGGCACCAAGACTAAAAGCAATTAAATACCATGGGTCTCAAAAAGAAAGACGTCAGATAGCTGACCGTCTTTTTGAAGATTATGAGGAAAATAGAGTAGACGCAATAATTACTACCTTTCAAATGCTTAGCAATAAGATGGATATTAATATGGCCTTCAAGCATCTGGAGTTTTCCTATATGATAGTAGACGAGGCACATAACATTAAAAATTCTGCCTCTCAGAGATACAAATTTATGAGTAGGAAGATCCTGTCAGAGAGAAAACTACTCCTAACTGGTACTCCGATATCCAATTCCATTTCAGAACTAAGCAATATGCTGGTATTCCTAATGCCAGAGGTATTTAATTCTGATGTTTTGGAAGATGCATACAATAGCTACAAACGTCAACTTTCGCTCCGAGAGAATTCTGAAGAGGCTAACTCGGAAATACTATTTCTACAACAAATTATTGCGCCTTTCGTACTTAGGAGGTCAAAACAAGATGTGTTGTCTTGCCTGCCCAAGAAGCAAACCTTCATCGAATTTTGCGAGCTAACAAGTGCACAGAAGAAGCAGTATAATAATGAGATAGGGTGCGCTTACACTGATGATGCTAATTCTAATGATTCAATTGGTATAAATATACAGGAGAGCATCCTCAGTGAAGATTCTCTTGAAGATAGAGAACTACTGAATATCATTCAAAAAAAGATCCAAGATAAAGTTAATAGCCACTTTTTAGACTCCAACTCCATTGAAAATGAAAAGGAACATGAGGAAAGATTTGATTCAAATGGTATGATAGTAGGCTACACAACCCATGTGGATACAGTAGGGGATATAGGTGACCAAGAAAAGTCTCTGGATAAGTCAAGGAGGCATCACTATGACCCAAAGTACGTTAACTCAATCATTTTTAGGATGAGAAGAATTTGTAATCATACTCTGTTGCATCAAGGCTACTACACAAGTAAGCAGATAGACGAGCTAGTTGATTATTTGTCAGGGACAGTGGATGAGTTTAAAGACTATCCAAGGACTAAAGTAGACCAGCATATTACTCAGCTATGCGATTATGAAATTCACCAACTTGTTAGTAGACTTATTATAACAAAAAACTCGCATGAACTAGAAAAATTCAGAATTGAAAACGATGTAATCATTAATGGGAGCTGCAAACTTATAAAGATGAACGAAATCATACAAAGTGTAGTATTCGAAAGCAAGGAAAAATGTCTAATATTTTGTCATCACACAATGCTACTGGACATTATTGAAGAGTACATAAAAATTAAGTATGACATCCCTAACTTTTATCTAAGACTAGACGGTACCACACCCATTTTGGAAAGACAAAATATGATAGAAAAGTTTCAAAATACACAAATACCCTTATTTTTATTATCAACAAAAGCTGCTGGGCAGGGTCTTAACCTAACAATTGCCTCCTCTGTAATTATGATGGACCTTGACTATAATCCCCAGATAGAGAAACAAGCGGAGGATAGAGTTCATAGAATTGGACAAAGCAAGCAAGTTAAAATTTTTAAGCTTGTGTGCAAGGGCACTATAGAAGAAAGTATTTTCAATTGTTGCCAATCCAAACTAACACTCGACAATGCATTTGGAGGAAGGAATCAAAGGCAGGTTTAACACACACACACACCCCTACTTCGTTGTTTACTGACCTATTTCTGCATATTAACCAAGCATAGTGATATTGCTATTTTCGTATTGACTTTGGTCACCTTCATCCAATAAAACATCTTCACATGAATCTGTCACTAAGTCTAACTCGAGGCTCTGCATCCCGTAATCAAATATACGAGAGGATATATCAGACCTAATATTAGAAGAAAGCATTATATTGTTATCGATAAATCCTTTAACTACGGGGAACTTTCTGTAAAGAATGCCCAATATCTCCAGAAGAACGGCATGATCAGATGGGTCAATCATCTTATTATTGTCAAAGTTCTTGTGAATATCGCAATTATCTGATTCAACCTCGTCTTTGCTCCCAATGATTCTTTTCAAAGCATCCTGGGAGTCCATATAAGCCTTTACCAACACATTTATTTCCCCCTGTTTTTTCTTTATAATTCTTATCAAATTCCTCCTTTCGTTTAGCATCATCTCACTTAGGTATATGCAGTTTACACACTCATCGTCATTCTTTAGCAAATCTCGGTCAATCGGAGAAAATATCTCGTGGTTTATTTTCTCTTTAATACTGATATTTTCTTTGGAGTATATACCTCTATTTCCTGTATAATTCATAATGGAGTGTAATAAGCATGCATACATTTGCTTGTTAAGGACGAACCCATCATAAAAATTATGTTTAAGCCTTTTGTTTACTTGGTTTAGGACAGCGGTGTTTTTTAAACCCCCCAATCTAAATAATAGAATTGAAATGACGTCAGAAATAAGCGAGGCAGACTCTTTATCGAGTTGATTATTCAGTTTCTCATCAATAAGCTTTATGTTCTGGATAAATGAACTTGAAAATTCAAAATCAGGATTTTTGATATTGTATGCAATAAAGAAGATTATTATTTGAATCAAAGTAGTAATCGAATTAAAGACATATGGTTTTTTTTCTTGTTGGCTTTTTTCATCATCGGTATTGACGCCATATGTAGCAATTAAACTTATTAACATAGATTTAGACTCTGACTTCAAAGCATCAAATATATCAATGGTCATTAGTATTCCTATCTCGATAAGTTTTCCTAAAATATCCAATTGAAAGGAACATGAATTAAGTGCAATTCCGCTATTTTGTTGTTCATCATCCCATATTTTGTTAACTACGGACGTAATATCAGAGAGTTGGAGCTGATTAATAGTCGAACAACCTATACCACTCAAAACTAAAACCTGTAAAATCTGAACGCATCTGAATAGTCTATAGTGAAATAGATTCGTTAAGGATATAACGCATTCTTCAGCTGGAGTATTTAGGAAATCGTTTTCAGTTAATTGTACCTCTAATGGTGAAAAAACAGACTTGCTATTCAATCGCAGGAACTCAGTAATAGGGAACCAAAAACAAAATGAAATAAACTCTTTAAATAGACTGTTTTGACATCTGCCAGGATTGTCTAGAGAGAACATATCAAGCTGCTTGCTATTTAAAATCGATTCAAATACGGAATTATCTCTCATAATGGTTAAGCTGAAAGAGAAGTTTTTTGGCATTATCATGATTCCAAACCACTCAAGGAGACTATTCTCCATTTGAATTCTGTACTTTTCCTTTAGCTCCTGAATTTGTCTTGCATGCTGTTGGATTTCTGATGAATTATTTTCCATTATATAATCAATGGTAGGCTTATAATCTAAAACAATTTTGTTGAACCCAAACCATAGTGCTGGAGTTACGCCAGATGAAAGTACCATAGAGCACCACTCAACATTATCGAAAGCATTTTGATCTTGGAAAGCCATCAAAAAATGGACCACACTTTTTAAAATCCCAAATTTTATAAGAACAGGACTGGCAATTATTGAATTCAGCACCTCTCTCATTTTCCCAGTTATATTTAATGCACTTTCCATGTTCATCAATAATACGTAAGAGCTTGATATTTCAACTATTCTTAAAATTACGGATGAAAATATTGCATTCTGTTCATCTCCCACTACATCATCAACACTTTGTGACCCACTTAAATTATACATCTCACTGTTATACATGCTATATTCTAAAAATAGGAAACAGAACCCAAGAACGTCTGTTAACGTGTTCATAAAATCCAAAGCCTCATTACTTGCCTCTATTATAAATTTTAAACAATTTTGAGATTTTGTAACATGAAATATAATTTCAATAGAGATTTGTAAGATCTCTAGGCTAGAACACATAGGTATTTTAAAGTCTGTGATTAATAAAAACTCATCCAAAACGCACTTAGAATTAATAAATCCCTTGTGAAATCCATCATTTTTGATAAATTGTTGAATTTCGTCTTTTATTATATTAAATATTTTTGAAATAGAGCCATTGTAAGTAATCATTTTCTGCAGCTCCGAATTAGACTTTGTCAAAAGCATCAATAATTCAAGTGATCTATGCATATAAGAACTGTGATTGTCTAAACCATCCATTATTAGCTCAAACAGTAGTCCCATGTAATCTCCCTGAGAAAGAATGATTTGATCGAGCTTGAAACCTCCTAATCCGTTTTTTTGCAGTATAATCAAAACCTTCAAAATGTCAAATTTAATATAAATATCCGTTTCCTCACAGCTAATTTTTCTCAGAGGTTCAAGTAACAGAGTACCACATTTGCTTACGTTTGTAATCTCCTCAATAATTTTTGTGTATTCAGGCTCATTTGGGACTTCATTTATAGGATAAATGCCATGTAGGTCGCAACAACTTACAAATTTAGAGTCGTTTTTATCAACATCTATCATCTTAATTATTAACTGGAGTATATTTGAAAATATGCTCCTATTCACGTCACTTCCCATCCAATTAATTACCCAGAAAACCAATTGAACCCACTCTCTTTGTAATATTAGGGCATTTCTATTCTTATCTCCAAATTCTAATAGAGAGGCAATTCCCTGCTCAACCTTTTCTGGCCTTTTCGAAGTTATTGAATCTCTTATATCGGCAATAATATAATCCACATCCAAGGAGGCATCCAAAAGAGAAACAGAATTTAACACTTTTTCATTAACTTTCCTCAGCAGAGAAAATGCCATATTTAGCTGCAATACTATTCGAACCTTAAGGGTGCAAACTCTACCCCTATAGCACTGCAACCTTTTTTTGCCATTCAAAACAACCGAATATCGGCGCGCAAGTATAAATAAACAACTCAAGGTTTATTTAGTATTGAGCCAGATTTTTAATCATCCGGAACCAATAATGTAGAAAACTTTACCTATAGGGCGTCAAGACACTGTGTATATAGTTATATTGATTTATGTGGGTTATTTCCCATGGATCTACAAGTTATATGCTTCCAAAGTTACTTCCTGTTGCCTTATCTGGAGTGAGTGCATATAAAAGCGGCCAAAAGAGATTGTTTGCCTATTATCACGGGAGAAAGAAGGATTTTCATAATCACAGGCCTGGGTCTTTACTAGATTATAACATAGGTTCAAAGTTCATCTCAACTTATAGAGAACGACGTAATTCAAATAACTTATTCCTGATCATCCTCAAGAAAAGTGGAATTATTCAGGTAAAAGACTCAAAAACTATTGAGATCCTAACAAAGTACTTATGGCCAGATAATAAGAAATTTAGAAGAAGAATAATTTGTTCACTGTTAAGCCTGGGCGTGGCTAAACTTGCTACTATTCAAGCTCCGCTATTACTTTCAAGGCTAATTGACACACTAGGAACGACTAGCACCCCAGGAATGTATATGCCATCAATGAATAAACTCAATATCATACTTTTGATATGTTCCTATGGTATTGCAAGAATATCTTCCTCTGGATTTAACGAACTCCGGAACTCCCTATTTTCGGAGGTAAGTCAATCCGCGTGCAAAGATTTGTCTCTAAAGGCCTTTCATCATTTTCACAATGTTAGCAATTTGAGTTTTATTCAAAGTCATAGATCTGGGGAGCTTTTAACTATTATCACCAGAGGATTTAAATCAGTTTCTCAATTGCTAAACATAATGATTTTTCAGATAGTCCCAACGACTGCAGAGTTCCTTATGGTTCTTGGTATTCTCCTCCATAAAGTTGGCTCAGAAGTAGCATTTATTACAATGGCAACCATGATAGCTTATATGGATTTTACAAGAAGGATTACAAACAAAAGAACCATTTATAGAAAAGATATGAATAAATCGGAACAAAAATCAAATGGGCTCTTGAGTGATTCATTGATCAACGCAGAAACCATCAAGTATCTCAATGGAGAAACATATATGTATGATCTTTACTCAAGGTACCAAGAAAGATATAAAAATTCCAACGTAAAGGTGCAAACATCCTTGGCATTTTTGAATTTTGGTCAGAACTGCATATTCACAGGGGGGCTTTTGTCCGCAATGCTGGTTACTACGGATAAAGTTTTAAAAGGAATGCTACCAATGGGCTCAATAGTATTGGTAACTTCTCTCTTGTTCCAACTGGCAATTCCTTTAAATTTTATTGGCATGATATATAGAGAGACCAAATTAACCATGATTGACTTGAGTAAACTAAATGAATATTTGACCACTCAGTCAAAAATCAATGAAGATTCTCAACAAAAATACATTAAAAAATTAGATTCTAGCTTGAAGGCTTTGGATCTATACAGGGAAATTAATCAAGACAAATCAGAGCTGATTTCTGAAAAGAAGTTCATTAAACTAGACAATGTTTCTTTTTGTTTTCCAACAATTGAAAAAGATCAAAGATACTATGAGATACCCAGCCAAAATAACAGCTTAGTTATTGAAAACCTTACTCTTAATATTCCATTTGGAAAGAAAATAGGATTTGTCGGGCCCTCTGGAAGTGGTAAAACTACTTTATCAAAACTGATCTATAGAATATTTGAACCAAATACAGGTAAAATTCGTATATATGACAGGGAAATTGATGATTTTGAAATAAATGAATATAGAAAATGCTTTTCAGTACTACCTCAGGATGTTTTGCTCTTTAATATGAGCATTTTTGAAAATTTAAAAATTGCGAATAGCAAAGCAACTATAGACGAAGTCGTTTCTGCATGCAAACTCGCCGGTATCCATGAGAATATAATAAGGATGAAAAGAGGATACGACACAGTTGTGGGAGAGAGGGGATGCACATTATCAGGAGGTGAGAAACAAAGGTTGGGGTTTGCAAGGATGCTCCTTAAAAAATCACCTATTTGGATACTTGACGAACCAACTAGTGCATTAGACCTATTAAACCATAATTACATTATAAGAATGTTATCATTATTGCATTCCCACTCTATTTCAAATACAAAAGCTTTAAATGCATGCAATAGCGAGGAGCCTAACTATAGCGATATTTTAAGCTTCATACCTTATGCCAATGATAAGGATGAAATTATAAAAATTTCGAAGCTAATAGGTGAAATAGTCAAGTTTCCAATTACTATAATAGTAATCGCCCATCGGCTATCCAGTGTTAGGAATTTTGATTTAATAGCCTATTTTGAAGATGGAAGGGTCAAAGAAATTGGAAATCACGAACAACTTATTGAAAACGGGATGCATTATTATCAGCTTTGGAACAAACAGCACATTGATAGCATATTAAAGTAGTACATCAAACTAACCCTGATATTTTTTCTAGAGTTTTTATAATTCCACGTTTACTGGAAATTCTATTTATTGGAACTATGTTTGAGACTTTCTTTGGGGTCTTTATTTGTTTGGGCTTTGGAAATTCTTGATTTAACTTTACCAAAGGAGTCTTAAAAGGTCTTGCAATACATTTCTGAGTATTTTCATTTTGGTAATAGTTTTCAGACTGCACATTAACAATACCACTATAGGAATCGCCTGTTGATTTTAAAACTGTCACTGTCTCTTTTTTTGCACCAGATTCTTCTTGTATTTCAGCCACAAATTCAATTAAATGACCTGGAAAGTTTATTTTTGAAATATTTATTTCTCGAGAATAAGAAGAAAATGCATCAATAAGTTCGCCCTTATAGCCATTTTCGTCAATCTTATACAAAGAAATTCGTCGAACACCATTCAAATTGTCGATTACCACCACACCATCGTGCCAGGTTTTTGTCTTTTGCGTCTTTTGGCGTGTATAAAGCACCTCAAATTGGTTTTTCATAACTTCAAAGCATTAAAATTCAAATAATCGAGCTGTGTGCTTAGCTTGCACCAGTAATTTATTTAAGTCTGTATTTAACTCTCACCCCGTTCAATAAGGCAATTCTCCAGAAGAACAATAACCATAACTTTTTTGGAGTCTCAAGATTTAAAAACCAAGGCGCCCGAATTTTTCAGAAATAAGGCGTTGTATGACAATAATATTCTAGACTCCTAAACCTTTCTTTTTATTAAATATATTCACCTTAAATAGAAAAAATTTAATGTGGGGCGTTGCAGCTTGCACGCATGTACATGCCAGTATTTAATAACTCGTATTGTTTCTAATTAAAAAAAATGTAACTAAATCTGTTAGCGTAAATCACAACTATATACAGGCCCATCTACTATGTGTGATGGATCCGAATTTCACACTTTGTATAAATACTGGCTACGACATCAAACACGCAATCTAGACCATTATAAAAAACGAATTAATGGAGGTTTTTATTCTAGAACCAAATCAGGGAAGTCATCTAGAATTGAAATTGCAAATTCAATTTGTTGTTTATATCAAGATGAGCCACCATTTCACAAAACTCTCCATATGAAATGAGCCCATCGCCGTCCTTATCAGCCTGAATAATGCATCTATCTACAAGTTGTTGAAGCTTGAATAGAATAATATAAATCATTATCGCGTACAAACGTAAAATAATTGTGATCAAAATACTAATCATTTGAAACTTACTTGTAGATCCTCTAGATTATCTCCAACCATCATTTTCATAACCTTAAAAAGTTCACCATTTGAAATCCACCCATCGCTATTAACATCATAAATATCGAATGCAAACTTCATTTTTTCTTCAGGGTTACTCCCCACAGCTAGCCTAGCTAGACCAATAATAAACTCTACAAATGATACTTTTCCGTCTTTGTTTGTATCAAATATAGAAATCACACGTTTGACCAAAGGATTATCTGCTATCTCCGGCATCTCAAAAAGCTCATGTGGATCTAGCTCGCCATTTTGATTAGTATCTAAAGCCTTAAATCTAGAATATATTCGGATAATGTCTCTCCTAGTAAAGCTTGCAGCCTGTATTAACTCCAGCTTCTCTTGCTCTGAAATACCACTTGATTCATTTCTAAAGAAATGTATTGTTAAAATTGTTAACAATACCAAATAAAATAAGCTTACCCCATTCTTATAAATAGCCCCTTGTTGAAAATAGTATACGGGAATATATTTGATTCCCACTTTACTTAGAGCCAAAATTTATTATATTTTCTTGATTTCTTTATTAACTAGTTGAGAAAGCGCTTTAAACTACGGAATGTCTAGGCTGTAGTACAAAAATTGCAGAAACTAATTAAAACATCGAAATGTCCAATAGAGTTAAATTTGGGGGGGAAATAAACATAGAATAGCATTATAGCACATTAGAGAGATTCATTCTCCGACCTAAACTCCTGCTGCGAACTTAATAGTAATCTACTTTCCTCTGTATTTTTTAGCTGGCAATCCACAACCACGCTGGAGTTGATATTAGATCCACTAGTGTGTTCATTATATTTGCCATCTTTATCAGGCATATAGGAATGTTCAAAATGTATGCCATCCCCTACCTGATTCCCAATGGGGAAAATCCACAACAATGGGTTTTTTCCAAATACCTGCATAAAAGAATGCATATAGCCTTTAAACCACACGTTAGTATATGAAGTGCTTCTGGACTTCTCACAAAACTCAATTGTTGTCATTGAGTTAAAAACGAGCCATAAGTGAAAGAAAAAGAAAGAAAATAGTACAACCACCAAGAATGCCGATAAAATTTCGGCAAGTAAAAGTGCAACAATATCTCCAAACTGAATGGTACTCATATTCAAACTCTTATTTAGAGTGGGGGCAAGAGTAACCGTAATAAAGGAGCACGAAATGGCTGAGTATAATATAAGAAGGAGGAGGTACTTGTGGTTTCCCCAGCCAACGCAATTGCTGATCCAAGGACAGTGATGATCCATCTTAAGGACACATGTTCTGCAGACCCTACAATGGTGGGCTCTATCTGGTTTATACTTTGAGCACCATTTGCAATATCTCCTTTCACCATTACTTTTAAATTCCCTTGACCTTATATCGTTTTTAGCGCCGCCCTCCACAGCCTTAATGCTCCATTCAGGAGTATTAGGAATCTCACCGGGTTTGGTAACAATACTTAATGTAAAGCAAATAAGAGTCATGAGTACACACACATTAAAAACAATTAGTTGAGTAATACCAGCTTCACTGCTCTCCTGTATTAATGGAATGAGGTGGTAAAATGTATATATCAAATACAAACACATTTTAATAACCACAACAAACACGACAGGTAATGTTGTTAGTGCCTTCCTTCTGAACTTATTACAATCATCTGTACTGCATGGCAAAATCCCATCACTATCTACCATATTTATTGATTTGTATATTTCTAGATCTTCTTCAGTTAGCCTATTTTCTGTAAATTAAGCAATTTCTGCACTAAAACGCCCACATATATCGACCGTTTATCAAGTTATGCGAGACTTTTGTGATGTCCCTCCCTATGTGCTACCTATTCTTACTTACATGTAATATTTCTTAGATGTAGACACATCTCAGTATTAAGGGCTCTTCAATAATTGCTCTGCACCCTTATATACCGCCATGTTTTGGCGGGAATGCGAAGGTCACTAAGAGTGGAAAGGCAAGTATCAAGCAAGGGAAATTTTGATAATTTGATTCATAGAGCAAACATCCCCCCACCCACCCATTTAGATAAAGTGCTGAATGAATCCCGTGGGAACGCTGTTATATATTCAATACTCTGCCTATTCCAATGATAACTAATGTGTGTGCTCTAAATTGAAATTTGTGAGCACTCGTGCTGTAACAGATTTATTGTTGAATATTCTTTGCCTGGCTATATTAGAATTATTGGCTTGGAAATGTTAACCAAGGAAGCTTATAATTCTCTTAAAATACCGGAATATTGCATTAAGCGTCGTAATGTAAAGGGTGGGGTGGAGCATGACAATCCAGAGGTACATAAATTAACCGACGAATATTGGGACTCGCCGAAAATCACTCCAAACTTTGGCGATGAGAATGATTATATTTCACATAATATAACAATAAATAGGGTCCCTAGAATTTACTCATTAGCTGAAAACGAATCTGACCATAACTTAGATATTGAGACCAAATTCCATAAGCAGGTGATGAAAAATGGTAAGGAATCATCCGCAATTCTCTCAGATATTATAACTCCGACGGACGATTACTCTGAAAATAAAAGTGATTATGATGATTACTATGATGATATATTAACTCCCCTTATTTCATCCGCTGCAAGATACAGGCTTTATGAAATTGATTGGGATGAAAAGTTAAGACTTAATAAAGGAGTTGGTAATAGTAATAGCATTAATGAATATGATGAAATAAAGCCTGACAATATTAGTTTTAGATTGTTGGACTCCATTGGAATAAAAGGTCCGAAAGAGTTCGAAACTCAGCAAGGTAAAGTGGTTATTACAGAAAACGGAGATTTTAGCTTCGAATTTTCTGAAAGGAAAAAGATATTTACTATTAAAGGAGGTGGGTGTTTTGTTGTAGTTAGAAATGTAATTGACTCCTCAAGAATGACTGCCAGTAGTCACTCACTTGATTCTTCCGAAATAGTTAACCAACAACGCCAAGAGATCATTTATCACATTAGTGAACTTCCACAAAATCATTTAAAGAGATATTTATATGGTATACACCTTTGCGATACAATCAAATCATTTATTCCTAGAGTCCTGCTAAAAGTTCCCCAAGAAGGAACATATTTTTTGATGTCCAACCACTTGACATTTGCTGACTTTCGAGTCGAATTCAGTTCAGCTCTGTCAAACAAAGTTATATCTGCACACCTAACTAAAAATCAATCAACAATAATATTTACATCAAAAAATGGCTATATAATTGAATTCGAGAGGCACATTCTTGATAAAATGGGAGTTTATGAAGAGGTTGACAATACTTTTGAAGAAATGAAATATAAAGATTATATATTGAATAAATCACACGAGATCTCAGACAGTAAAATGAACTGGTCAATTGTCATTAATATTTGGAGGTTAATGCTAAATAGACTAGTTGAGTGCAAACAACTCGAGATAAAAGGACTCAAAACTTATTCGGATGGTCTAATAAGTACCGAAGTTGACAGGAGTTCAATTGGAAATAACCCCAATCAAGAGATTAATGTGATGGATTGGAGCATTAAAAAAAGCATTTACGATGAAATATTTCCAATCCAAATTGAGAAAATCCATTAAATTTGGTATGCTTAGCAATTAACCAATATTCCTCGAAACAAATCCCTTTATTGATCTTAATGAATTCACAATATCACTATATTTTAATGAGTGTTTATTTAAACCATTGTTCAAAACTCCAAACCGTATAAAGGTCAATATGTCGTCATATGGGACATCAAAATTACGACCCCCTAAAATGCTTGAAAATTTATCATCCAAGTTTTTTCTCCCGTAAAAATTTGTAGAGGTGTTTTTGTTGAACAATTTGAGATATTTTTGGACTTTTTTATCTGAGAAATTTAGCTTTGACTCGATAGATGCCATATATTCTAAAATTATTATAAGCATTGAAACTGATTCTTTATACTGAGAGAAATATATTTTTTTGTTCCCATAAAATTCTAGTAATTTGGAAAAATATATGTCTATCTTTTCAAAATAATGACTAAAAATCTTGAATGTAAAACATTTCTCGTTCCCTGATATATTTTCCTCGTCTTCTCCATTACAAAACTGATCTTCAACCTGAGACATATTATAGTGGAAAATGCTTTTAATAGTCAAAATGAAATATAGTGATGAAACTGAATTAAAAAGGAACACTTCTATATTAATACATGGAGTATTGTATATGCTTTTATTATCGATATCAAAGTTAGATACCAATATAAATATATTCTTAAATATTAGGTCAATACTTTGTCTCATCTTGGCCAAAAATTTATATGGTAAGAACATGAATATATTTTTTATTTGACTGAAACTTAAGAAGTGTCCATATTGTATCTTCTTATTTTCAGATACTTCTTCGATAATACTTGAAAGAAGTTGATTAAATTCTTTGATTTTACTATGAAAATAACTAATTACTATATCTTCCTGTATATCACTCAATGCATCAATCAAATTTGATGCACAAATAAAACAATATATTTGCTGATTACTTAGGACCGAGCATTTTAGAAATCCTAGCAACAATTCACCCTTATCTTCAATAGAGGCTTCACCATCTCGATAGCTTTCTAAATAGTTAAATTCAATACCTTTCCCAATACTTAGACAATATTGAGTCATAATAAAGAATAAATATTTAACTGAGTCGACCACCCAAGAATCATTATTGAAGAGTCTTGCATCTAATACTCCCTTAATATTACTAGTTATACAGTATGCTGAATAGTATAAAATATAATGTTCTTCATATTTTGAACACCATATCAAAAATGCTGAAAGAAATTTCCCGGCTCTGTACGAATATTCGTGTAAATGTTCATGGTAATCTAACTTTGTGGAACTTTTATTTGCAAGAAAGTGTATGTCTAATAATAATAAGTAGGTGAAGCTGGTAATATGAATTATTGATAAAAGTTCAATATTTTGTCTTAAGTATGTAGAAAGATCATCCCCTGATTTTTTGAATGAACATTCCATTATATCCGCTGCTGTATGAAAAAGCTCAAGGATTTCGCTTATTAATAATAGTTGTGCACTCTTGTCTGCATGCATTGTACAACAAGTTTCACATAAAACTGGGAAAAGCAAAGAAAAATATGAAAGGTCATAATCTTTATCTTGAGTATATAGAATTTTATTAGCATGTTTTACAACTTTAAATATACTTCCTTTTGATGTTGAGAATAGTAAAGGGAGAGTGACAAATAGTTTCTGAAGAATATCAATAGAATACCCTTCGCTAGAAATCATGATTTTCGTGTAGCAGCCATTATTATCATCAAAAATACTTTCTCTGCCAATTGGACAACACTCCAATGTAATCTTCCTGTATTTAATTCTGCCTTCAAATTGTTTTTTACAAGACTCAACTCCCAGAGTTCTTGACAAAATCACATATTCGATGACATCTGTGAGTAGCCCTTTGCTAATCAACTGTTCCAAGACTTTTTTTGAGCTAACTATCAACTTTAAAGTTAAATGTAGAAACTTGATAGCCATTCCAATACGAATATAATTGCATTCTTCAATAACAAATTCACCATTATTTTGTATGTTAACTAAATGTAAGTTATAAAGCAAATTATCAATTGAAAAAAGTATGTTCGCTATTAAAATCTCTGATAATAATACTGAATAGTCATCTTCAAATCGGATTATTTCTTCGGCCAATGCTATTATTAAACTAATATTTAAATCCAAGTTGTCGATACTCATTTTTTCTGCTAGTTTATAATGAATATACACACAAGACTCTGTAACTACCTTTAATATTTCCAATCTAATGCCATCGGGATGTTTATCTGCAGTCTTTTTTATGGACTGAAAAAATCCAAGAATTACCTGGATCACGTCAGTGTTAATATCTTGAAAACTTAAACATATTGCCGTGGCGAGCTCAATTAACTTGGAAATAATAGCGCTAGAATCCAAAATGTAGGATTCAGTAGGCACAATTCCACTATTTCCTTCTATTTCAATATTCCCTTCCTTCATATTGGTCAGTGCGTCAACAAAAGATGATATTTCTTGTACAAAATTACCAAACTCTTCTTCAAGTGAAAGGATTATCTCTGTTCCATCATAAATCAAAAGTATTAATAGTTTTAATAATAGAAAAAAGCTATTTTTATTACCCAATACTAATTTTAATGTGTTATTATCCTTCATAGAAAAAAATTGGGTGACACTCTTTAAATAAATCCTCTGATATTTGCTGACTACTCTCTTTTTATTTTCAGTTTTTAAAATATCCAACCCATTTTCGTATCCATAGCAAATCCCATATGTTTCAATCTTTTCAGATGTACTGAACAATGTTTCATAATCTACGAGCATTTTTTTCTCAAGCAGCTTAATACCGTGTCTGTCACCATTCAAATACCTACTCATACATGACAAGAGCATATCTAAGTTGCATTTATTGCTATTATTAAATATTAAACCTATAATTTCCTCCATTTTTTTGTATCTCAAAAAAAAATCATTCCAAATTAAACTTCATAATACCCGACTACGAACAAGTATATAACAAGGTAGATCCCCCTCCCCCCCACATTAAAATCGCTCAAATGGAAATGATTCAAATCACTACAAAATCACTCAAGAATACAACAACGCGTCGATTAAATATTTAAATAGTTGTTTTATAGATCCAACCGAGTGTTCATATTATAAGTTGTCCACAGCATTTTTAAACCTTTTCCAGGTCAAATATTTTGGCGGGAAGTCCAAGCACCAATATTCGATTGGTACGCTATAACTATTCTGGAACTAAAAATCTTTAATTTGTTTATATAACACATTTATGAGCTTACTTTAATGTAGTGAACAGTGATGCTTATCAAGGAGGATTCTAAACCGTTTGAAATTAATAGTTTTTTATCTGAATTTAGATCTCAAATTTCTAAAAGAAAAAAACGAGTCCAAGAGCTTTCCAGTTCAAAGAATTTGGATATTTTTGCGGATAGCAGAGCCAGAATAATGATTAGAAAAGGCAGTGATGCTAACCGTCAATGTGATATTAGGAAACTCATTGATGTCGCTATAGATAAGCCATCCGTTGAAGGTCCGGACTCCCCGTTGAGTCCATTTAACACTGACCTATTCATATTAAATGAAGACACCCCTTCTACTTATTTTGAATGGTCATGCGCAGATTGTCCACTATATATACCAAAGATGTGTAGTTGTGGGACAAGAGATGATGGATCGAGATATTTTGTTTGTAGAAATGAAGGTTGTGAAGGGCTATTAAAAATACCACATAGTTTGATACAGATACCATTAAATCGTTCGGTTAACTCAGTTCAATCATTTATATCTGAGAATATGGAAATTCCTAACTCCCTGCTTATATATTATGGGAAACTTAAGAATTCACTTATTTTAGTGGTTTTTGATCAGGAACAAGAAAAAAACGTGGCAAAGTGCCTTTCAAGTTCATCAGATTCTATTGGATGTGTCACCATATACGATATTATTCCTGATAATAATAGAAGTCAAAGTTCAAGAAGACCATATACTACTAGACTCAAATACACTGGTCAAATACACAATTTATACAAGTAGCCATCGCATATAAATACGCATATGTTTCATTTAAGTTGGCTTGAAATAACTCCTTGTTATGTTTAATCGTTCTATATTTATAACTATTTTATAAACAAATCCTGAATGCGACATAACTAATGAGTAGTATGAATCTAATCAATTATTGATCAATATATAAATGCATTTCTACTCCAAAGTATAATTATTTTCTAATAAAGCTCAAATTAATAATTACATCACAACATTTTCAAGGGACATAAATATCCCCACTTAACATTATTTCGCTTTTATTTCCACATTACTTTAAAGATGTGAACAATAGTGAAGCTAATCAAATAAATTCACAATTTCATAAAATAAGTATATATTTATCTGAATCATATATATTTGGGTTTTTGTGCAATTCACTTATCAAACTTTAAAATAGGAACTTATAAAAAATATGGAGTTAATTAGAAAGATTTATTATTTATTCTGGATCAGCTCCATTCGAGTTCTAATATTCCATCCCTAGTTTTCTTGTTATTTGACCTCGCACGGTTAGTTGTGTTCTTATTCTCTCTAGATCTCTTATTTTGCTTCACAAATTTAGGAGAGTTGGAAGTTTCTCCTTCACTAAATGAATCGGAGAGCCCATCGTATGCAACTGCATCCAACTTGTTAGTACCAGATTCACCATTCAACATACTGTTATTCTTTATTCTTAGTAAAACTTCATCTATGCTATCTTCTTTATTATTCATGTAAAATAAATTAGCTTTTGAAACCGCACCATAAATGCAGCCCTCTATGGAGTGAGTATCAAACTTATTTACAAATAAATCAATAGCTTTATTAAATTCTCCTATATTTATTACGTCCAGACCACCTAGTCGTTCTGTATATCGTACAGTTAGGCTCTCTATCATATTGCTATCATCAGAATTAAATGAAATTTTCCCCATAGTGGATGTTAAACCAATAGGATTTTCGTCATCTATGTCAGGGGCTACATAATTCCTATTGCGTCTACTGAACATCAAAATTTCATGTGGATTTGCTGTTTTCCCAACAAACTGAAATCCAAACCTCTTTGAATTAATTAGCTGTGAGTCACACTCATATTCAACTCTAAGTCTGATAATAGGTAATTCCATCGTATTATTTTTAAGGATATCTTCCATCTCTTTATTTTGAGGTAAATTTAATTCTTTCCTTTCTATGTGTTTAACCTTAGCTCTTTCAATTAGTTCATTTACTTTTTCAAACAAATATTTTTCAACATGAGTAATTTTCTTGTCTAGAACGATGTGATCATGGATAAATATTCTTGGGGAGAGTAAAGGAATAGGAGTTGTCTTGAATGTGTTATTCTTAATCTCCAATAATATCACATGTTTCTGCAGGCTTTCAGATGAGATTAAAGATGTGGCAATTGAAGATCCAGGTTGAAGCACAAAGAAATTTTTGTTGATAACTTCTACAGGATTTACATTGCATTCGTGTTCGTGACCCCAAATCACTAAATCAAGAAAGTCGGGTAAAAATGATTCTGGAATAAAATCCTTCGATAAAGTTCCCCCAAAATTGCCTTTCTTCCTGTTTTGATGAAAAAGTAATATTGAAAACCACCCTGAATCACCAACACTCTCTGGAATCATAAACTTTACCTTATTCCTTTCAAATGATCTATAAAGCCTTTCATCTCTAATATTACCAATTCCATATATTGCCAATCTTGTGGTTCCTTTCTCTAGCAAAACCGGGGAGACCTCAATATCGTCTATATTACTGTTCTTTCCTATATAGTTCATGAATCTCGCTGATTCAAGTATGTCTAGTGGAGAAAGAAGTCCTTCTTCTCCAGGGTCATCATGATTCCCATGTATTCCAAATAGTGGAATGGATACATTTGCGTCTCCAATTTCCCAGTTATATCCACTAACAGTTGATGAATCCCTCTTGCTTAAAGCCTTGAACTTGATTTTGTTACTCCCCATGCAGTATTCACGAATAATGTTCATCACTTTATACATAATGTATTTAGAGGGTTTTGCAACATCAAACAAGTCTCCACTGTGTAAAATAAGATCCACATCCATCTTTTTTCCGA
This sequence comes from Cryptosporidium canis, assembly GCA_027243985.1. Taxonomy (NCBI): domain Eukaryota; phylum Apicomplexa; class Conoidasida; order Eucoccidiorida; family Cryptosporidiidae; genus Cryptosporidium; species Cryptosporidium canis. The sequence goes on along the minus strand of JAPCXC010000023.1, from coordinate 14,060 downwards.
TAATAAAAATCTCCTCTAATGTAACTAATGAGTCACTGCTTCTTATCCTATCATAAAAACAATAGTTGTAGCTTAGTTTTGATCATTTTAAACATACCTATCTCTTTCTTTATATCCAGTGTGTGTATCTGTACAAACAAGAATCCTAAATGTGTTATCATGGTCTCCAGGAACATCCGTCATTGTTATAATCTACAGCATCATACATTATTGCACTTTAAGCCTTACCCCCACTGTTTGGGCGCCAAATTCCCTCTATTTGACCAATGCAAATTTTTTTTTTAAGAGCTACCAATAATTTCCAAATCTAAAAATAAATTAATCCAATAAAATAGCTGTAATGACTATTGTATTATTATTATAATACATATTATTAAACAATCCTGTAATTTTAGTGGAATGAAATTGAGAGCTTTCCAAAATGATAATTAATAGATGGGTTACAATCGTATTTTTGTTGCTGCTATTTGCAAGATCAAATGATGCTGAAATTAAGCGATTAGGCCATTACAAACATGAAACAAATTTAAATAAATATGAGTTCACAGCGGATGATCTCTTGAGCCAAAGCTTCCCATCCCACAAATTTAGAGATCTAAAAAGGAGGTCTAGAGTTATTGTGGAAGCTAACAACAGAATGCTCCATGCACAAGAAGATTTGTTGGGTATATCCGACGAAATTCTAGACACATTTTCTGAAATTTCATTAGACTCATTCTCATTTGAGGGCTATAAGATCATTTCACTAGTAAGTTTATATCTGAACATGGAACAACAATTACTCGAAATTAGATTCCAAACTCTTTGTTGAAGTTCTTGATAACTCATGTTGAAAAAATGATGGAAGGACTTCCACCAACCAAACCAAAAAGTTATTTTTTTGACAATGAAAAAATTGAAGATTACAAAAAGGCGCATATAGAACATTTTAAAGACTACAGGGTGATAACTATCCGAGCTGCATGCAGGCTTTTAATTACCTCCATAATGCTATCATCACTGGAGAATTTGAACAACAGAACACATTCAATAAGCATTGGTATTACTTATCCATTTTTAGATGATATTTCAATTCGACCTAAATCTACTCTGAAATCTAATATAACAAATATTTTGGATAGAATTTTGAGCTCCTTCAGGAATTTCGGGAACAGAGTGAAAATTGGCATTAAAAAAAGTGTGGGCTTAAATGATGACTTTGAAACTGTTTATTTAGAGGATAAAGAGTCAAATGAAAAAAGGCTCACTAATAATATCTATGATCATAGGCAAAACCATGCAGTATCTATTTTTGGAAGAGATAAGGTATATTTTGAGAATAATCTTGAAGTTGCACAAGTCATGAACAATTTTATCGGGAAGCAAGAAAGAGACTCCAGTATTCTACTGCAATTGTTGGAGAAAACGATAAGAACTGGAGTTGGTCTTGATTCATCTAAAGAGTTACAATGGGGTTCTAGGCCAAGAAGTAAAATTGCGCACTTGTGCAGAAATATCCAGATTCTAGAAATATTACCAAAGAGAATGAAGCATAGAACTTGTATGCTGCTATTAAATAAGGCTGGTGAAATTCTCACTGGATTCCACTATAAAAGGGACGTGGTAAACAGCCATGTTTCAGGAAGAGCTAAAATGTTAAAAAGAATCCGGTGGAGCTCGTCGCTTAAACTTATTCAGGTAAGTGGATATCATAACCGTTTTAACAAACCTTGATTTATAGGTCATGAATTTAGTCAATATTAATCTACTATAATGTAAATGATAAGTCATTGGTGGATCAACTAGCTAAAGTCAATGAACGGACTTTTAATAGAAGCCACAGAACTAACTACTTAGAAACATTTAATTCTGACTAGTAAAAATATAACGATATATATAAAAGCTATCCCAAAATCATTCGCATGTTGCTATCCAGCTTGTTCATTGTGGGAAGCTGGTCATTACAAATTCTTGGAACGTCTCTAATCCAGTTCAAATGTCGGTTCCACTCTTTTACAAATGACTCTAGTTTCGCATATGACCTTTTGCAAAGCTCCTTTTGATTAAGAACTGTTTTATTGTTTTCTTGAATTAGGGAGTGAACATACTTTAAAATCTGAGGAGCTTGTGATAAAACCTGTCTACAGTCTTCATAGTGCTCAGAACCTTCTTTAACTACAGAACATTTCATAATAAAGTTTAAAGGTCTAATATACTTTTCCAACTTTGAAATATTGTCTGTTGGAATAGGAGCTTTGTTGTTTATCTGTATTTGTTTAATCTGTTTTTCTATTTGAAGCATCTTATTTATCGCGTCTTCATTGGATCTTTTAAGATTAAGAAGATGATCTTCAATACATTTTAACGGGAATAGTACTTCCTTATAGAGCCTTTTCTTCGTTGTGGGAAGCCTTGCCTTAATATTTTTCAGCCCACTTCCTTGCGTTCTCTCATGAACAGTTTGCCTAAGTGAAACAATAATATTTAAGATTTTGTTAATCGCCTCCTCACTGGACTCTCCATACTCACTTCTAAGACTAGGTTTTATTTGAACGGAGTTTAATGTAGTTGTAGCGTTCTTTTTATTATCCAAGGCCTGCATCTTTATTTGACACACGTTCTTTTTGAGGGACATTGTGATGTCCAATGACAATAAATAAGAATAGGAATACAATGAGCTTGGCACAGCATTACTCTCAGTTGAAGATTGGATAATCTCAAAATAAACTTTATTCGTAAACTTAAGTTTTTCCAACGAGCTTAACATAATATTTGTCGAGTTGTTGATATAAATATATGCATGATTAAGTTCATCTGCTAATAAGTTAATATGTTGAATTAGTTTCTGGATATCATTAACAGAAGGTTTTTCTGACATCTTCTCCCTAAATATATCATTTTCTTTGGAATCTGGGAAAAAAGGAAGTCCTCTCATGTTTCTGTTTTCTAATAATGCACCCGACTCTAGTTTAGACTTCGAATATTGGTAATGTTTTCTTATTTCTGTTGGATGAGGTTTCATCCTACCTGAAGCTTTATGATCAAAGTTGTCGGTCAATATTTCGTCCAAAAGTGTTATATTATATGGTTCATTGTTATTATCAAAGTCATAAGTACATAAATCTGCCATATTTTTATCAAATACTAAATTTATATATGATACATGTTTTAAAATTCCACGTAACACTTTAAAACTTTTTTCATATGAAACAAGGACACCCGTAATCGACTTGATCATGTAAATAAGTTTTTTTTTTAGAGGAACCGCAATGTGTTCATATTTAGAACATCCGTTGAGCATTTTTAATTGCTCACTTGCGGTTCTCAATTCAAATAAAACTATCTTTGAAAGGGGTGATAGAACAAACATAGTATTTTCAGGTAGATATTCATGAAGCTCGATCAGAACTTGACTAAATTCACTCTCGTCATTTGCCTTTAAAGAATCACCATCCACAATATCTTTCAATGTAAGATAAGGTTCAAATTCTTTACTTTTATCAAGGCTGCGCCTAAGATTATTCAAAAACAGAATGAGATTAAATACTCTGTTGTACCTATTTACTCGGTTGATTGATTTGTCAAGTTCATTGTGAATAGAGCCAGTAGCAGCCTTAAACATCTCACTTATGTTCTTATTAAGTTGCTCCAAAACACCGGAGGAATGAAAAGAAAGCTTCTTTGAAATGAAGTCTTCGATCTCCTCTTTCAACCCAACGCAAAGATTCTCCTTTCGTCTTAAAGAATCTCTGTCACCTTCATTCATAGGATGATGCAAATTACTCAATAACCGAATACAAAAATCAATTTCAAACTTTCTTGTATCAATAAAATCTAGAAAATAGACAAACTCTCTGAATGTACGGACCTCATCTGACTCCTGAAGGAGCTTGAAACTCTTATCCCAAAGACTAATGGAATCTCTTAGGACTGACATATAATTGCTAAATGCATTAGAGTCTACCAAATTGCCCTTCAACAGCCTTAAAAGGGAGTTCTCACAAATTAATTGAACCTTTTCCCCACTAGACAGCATTTTACTCTGTGATGCTATAGTGTTACTTAATTTACGACTTAAATAAATGAATTCTGTATTACCTGTAAATGTTGACATTTCGAGAAAGTAATCGTGCAAAACTTCATGCTTGTCGCCATTTTCTGTCTTTTTGAAGTTCCAAAGCTTTATGTGAGCGTTTGAACGTATCAATAGCGACAGTAATAAAACAAATAATTGAAATAGCAAGGAATACATTTTGCCTTGAAAAACGGGCTCCTTTAATTTTTGTCTTCAAACGAACAGATTATCCATCAAAAGCAAATTATGGCCTATATTTAAGCACCCTATATTATCATAATAATGTTAAATGCAGTATATCTTCAATTCCTCTTCACCTTTTATTATATTTTTTCCTTTAATGTCAATTATTCAATTCTACCTGGAAGAGATATGGTTGCGCGCCGTGTGGCGGGTAAACAAACTTTGTATATACAAAGATAAAAGCAAAGCCTTTAGAAATGAAATTAAGAAAAATATCTAATACTATGACAGGAGATAGTAAACCAATACAACAAATCAAATTCTTTGATATTTACTATATATAGTGTGGTTGCTTTGTTTTTCATTGAGCAGTCAATGCTATTACATATAATTACTAAAGTGGCGGAATTTGTATATCCCCACAATCACATGTGAAGTAATAAATTTAATACAATACCTTTTTTTGAGAAAATAATTTTGGGAAATTTCACATTTTGAACATGAAATTCTAACCTAGATTTATATTAATGTAATATGTTTGATAAGATAAGCCTAATTGGAACGTCCAGAAGAGGTTCCGGGCTTGATTCTTTTTTGGACTCCAGAAAAAATCAGAGCTGGAGGCATAATCAAAGTAATATGGGTTTCAACACTTGTGTGGAACGGCCAGCTATATTTGTCGAACGAGAATCAAGAACTCAGGAGAGGCTAAGAAGGTTATCGGCGTGCATTCGATCTAGAGAAAATAACCCAGTAGAAGACAATGGATTCTCCCAAAATGACGTTCAAATAGAGCATATCCTTCTTTATATAAATACAGGTGCAAAATATAATCGCAATATTTACGAACGAAGAGAAGAATATGCGAAAATGATACAGGAAATTGTCTCTGTAGGGGGGAACTGTTCTGATATTATGATCAGCTCATTCAAGAACATTGCACACAATCACAAAGTCAATAATGTAAATATGACAAGAATGGACCGACTCTTAAATTTCTTATCATTTGTTCAGGATCTACACAAAAATTATTGTGATCCATCAATAGTTAGAGTTATTCCAAATGATAGGTCAAAAAGAGGAGCATTAGAGCTAGATATTCGCTCAAAAAGCTTGCCAAGCCAAAAAATGATTCATAGCTATAGTAGTTCAAATGAGAAGTTCAAGAATTACTACACCAATAAAACAGTTAGCAGTAATCAACTGAAGATTATGCTAGAGAAATACAAATTTGAAAGGGGAAATAAGAGACTCCTTAATTCAAAGTCACCACAAGACATCCGTGATCTAATTGGAAATCAACGACTCAAGGAATTAAGGAATGAGTATTCTTCAAGCATTAAAATGCCGAATAAAGGGCTAAATAGGTCTATCTCTGATAAAACGAGTGTCCGAAAAATATTCGAGTCTTTGCAACGTTCCAGAAAAAAATATGAAAATAGTAAAGAAATGTCGCCGACCAGTTCAATGGTACTAAAAGATTCCGCCCCTAAAATTAGCTATAGTAAAGTTAAATCTGAAAACTTTTTGAAAATTAAGAGAGCAGCAGTAAATCTCAAAAATTCTGAAGATCAAAGAATTCAAGGGTTAAAGAAACTTATTAACCAGCTTAAGGATATTAAACTCAGAGCAAATATCAATGGAGTTGAAGCAAATAATTACCCAAGAAATGATTCAGAGTTAAATCAAAAATCCACTACATTCATCAAAGAAAAGGAGCTTAATCCTACGTCCACTTTCGAAACACTAAAACACGAAAACTTGGTCCAAACTCAAATGGAATTCTTAAATATTCTGAAAAGAGGCAATGAACATGAACATAATTTTCCAAATAAAATTGATGAAAATGGCCCAATAAAGGTTTTACGTAAAGAGAAAAATCGATGGGAGTTAGACACACCGTATATTAACTATAGGAAAATTTGTCCAAATACCTGCTGGTGTCCAGATAATAGGAAAATGAGAGGCACTGGACAAAATGGTATAGATTGTTGTGGGGATTGCCACATGGAGCAGAAGTCAACCCCAGAAATACCCGTGATTAATAACATATATTCTGAATTGAGTGAATCTTCTCCAGATATTACACAAAACAAGTCAAAATCCATCTTAATTCCCCAAAAAATATCGGGATCCAATGAAAAAAGTACAAATCTGGGAATGAATTTGATGTTATTGGATAAATCTGACAGGGAAGCTCTACTGGATAACTATGAAACACACACATATATAAATTTGAGTTCAGAACAAACATTAGAATCAAAAGACATTCTTCAAAGATATGGTGTCAAAAACAATGCAATAGCTGAGATTACAACTCCAAACACTCACTCCCAAAGTAGAAAATGTATCAATGAATCATTAGAAACTCCTAGTGAAGTAAGAACGGCTTCAGCTAATTCAACAGAGATAGAGCAGTCAACATTTGATAAAATAACATCAAACCTAGCCTCTATTGAGTTGGTTAAATCAATTTCTGATTATAATCTAGAAGATTCCCCATTGGAACCCATACAAATCTTTAAACATGAGGAGTCTGTAGAAGATATTAACGATCTTGCAAATAAACTAGAAGACATAACAATTTTGAACGAATGTCTGATAAAGAAGATCGAGAACTTACCAATCGAAAATGTAAGTGGGCAAAACAACAATCTATTATCAGCACAGGATCCACACCATGAAAAATCCGGAAAAAATAGTCAATTGGAAGGGTCAAACTACATAGATAGAATATCTAGCATTGAATACTTTACAGCGGTCGATGAAGAGCTAAGGAGTAAAATCGAAGAATATTGCTACTGGTTTGAAAGTGTAAACTCTGCTAACTACTATGAACTAGGTCTTGACGGATTAAATTTAGATGAGTTCTACTATAAAAATGTGGACTCGGTCCCAAAATGCTATGACGAGCTAATAGATATGTCTGCAAACTCTGTGAATAATATATGCAATATCATTTGTAACAAACTGCCCAAAGTAATAGTGGAACAGATGAAGAGTACTGGGAAAGATATTAGTGGCGATGACTATCGAATAGGTATTGAGATTTTGAATAGCCATGAACTTTGTGAGGAAGATTTACTGTCCTTTGTCCATGAGCAAGTAATGAAAGATCCCAAATACACGGAATATAAATCGTCAATGAGAAAAGATATATACCCTCCAGATGATAATTTTATCATGCTAATTATTGACCTGATCCAGGAATTTGTTGAAAAATGGGAAAATGATCAATCATTTGTACGGAAGGTGCCAATTACCAGCGACTTGATTTCCAAGCATGTCATAGATATACTATGCAACTCATACGAACCATATTTGTCGGAAATAGGCCCCGAAGAATGGGCACTAAAAAAGGTGTTCCATGCGCCTAACTATCCTAATATCCTCGAATCTGAGAAAGAGTTGCTCAACATTGAACATTTGTTTAAGTATCATTCGTGCGAAGATATGATCACAAGTGAGCATATTAGTGTAGATCGTCAGCAGTGGCTTAAAATAAGCAATTATTATTTGCCACTACTGAAAGATGTTGTTGAACAGATTTTGCATGAAATAATTGATCACTTAATTTTAGAATTAAAAATTCATAATTAGTTTAATCTTTATTAACTCCCTTTATAATTGTCCTGGCGCCGTATTTCTATTAATTTCGTTTATTATTCAATTCCTGAAGTTTAAGTTTATGACTAAAATATCATTGAGTCATACAAGTTAAAATGGAATTTTCCTCGGAAGAGTTTTTGGACGCTATTGTTCCTTGCAGTGGTGAAATAGTATCTTTGATAGAAAAGCATATCTCTGAATGTGTGCTATGGAATGAGGTGGATCAAGCGATCGAAATAAATGGTCAAGAAATTAAGAAATTTTCAGAAGAATTGATAAAGTTAAAAATTGCCAAATCTGATATTATTCACTCTATTGCACTTGTATTAATACAGAAAGAAAACTACGATGAGAATATAACAAGCATGGAAACGGATATGCAAGTCCTAATGCTATCTACGAGTACGTTATATTTAGTTAATACTGGGCATTTTGACATAGTATTCTGGCTTGAGATCACCTTAGATATTTGTAACTTTTTCAATGTTCATGGGTTGGTGTCATTTACCAAATGGATTTGTGGATGTTACGAAGAGTTTAATTGGGCAATTTCCAACCCCAGTATCCCCTTTGATCAAAGAGGGACAAGCCAAGGAAATACAGAGAGAGATTCTAAATCAACACCCGACCCAGATATCTCTCCATCTGTAGCTGCACAACGGCAGCTTGCTCAAGCAAAATTTGTAGGTTTGTTAAAGGTTGTCGGTAGAAGGCTTATAGGATATCATTGTATAAATGAAGCTGGTATTCTCAGATGCTTTGTGTTTTCAATACTACCAACTAACCAGGCAGGAATATGCAGAAAATCTTTTACCCCAAGGGCTTATTCCTCGTTTAACATAGATAAACAACTAGAAAGTATTTTGGAGGCCTCTACTCTAACGGTAGACTCTGAAACTCTCACCAATTATGATATAGACAAAGAAGACGGTGAAATGTCCAGCAAAGTGAATGACTCATTTGATTTAAACAAGAGTGATTACCAACGATTTTTGTACCCTTCCAAATATGTTAAGAACGTAATTGAAGCATACAAAAAAGTGGATAGGTTTTTTCAAACATCATCCGATTTTTTGAGTTCGATCGTTGAGCATTCTGAAACCCTATCTTCAAGCAAAAGAAAACAAATTGATGACATATGTAAGGATATAGAGACGGTTGTCTCATACTTTGAAGACTATAAATGTATAAGTATTACAAACTCACAAACCCATGCCCGACTATTGGTCTCCATATTGGAAGGAATTCCATCAAGCTTTGAATCTTATTACTTCAGAGTTAATTTTGCATATAAATTGTCTTTTATATTATGCTTCCAGCTTGCTCGTGTTTCAGATGGCAACAAAAATGGATATGAGTATATGCAAAATAAATTGATTCCACTTCTGCAGAAATGTTTAGGGACAATTGATAAGTTAAATAACAATCACTCATCTGTAACCATTTTTATTAATACTATGATAAAATATGAGTTGTTATGGCAAAGTTGGAAGAATAGTAATTGCGTTGATGTTTGTATTCCATCTGAGAAATTAGCTTCATTGCCTGAAATAACAAAAGCATCCATTGATTTAAGAGCTGGCACTAAAAAAAGGAGGATTGATCAGATTGGTAATATTACAAAGTTTATTGATGATGAGACATTTAATAATTACATGTATTTTGTTGGTGGCAATTCAGATCAAAATTGTATCGAGAATTTTAATTCCATTACAATTAAAAATATTAACTTACCAAACTTCACAACTGAAAGAAAATCACTATACCTGGATCCAATCAACTTGGATTCATACTCACTAAAAACATTTAATTCAAAAGTAGCAAACAAATTAAATGACTATAAAGAAAAGATTTTAATTGATTTAGATCCTGATAATGGGATTGACGAGTCCGAGAAAAGTATCAAAGACCCTCTAATTAAATGGAGGTTTAACAGGTTACAGCAGAGAGTTGATATGGAGAAACTAAATAGGCTTTCAGAAACTCAGCTTTCAATAAATGACATCGAGTCCCTCGTTAGCTCTCCGATTGTTCAAGAGTCAAATAATTCCCTAGACAAAGACGAATTTGAATTCTTAAAAATTTATCATTAAAATAAGTCAAATAGTATTGGAAATTATATAGAACAATTTTTATAATGATTAATATTAGACAAACCATATATCTAATATAAAAACCAATTTAGGTCCCTTTATATATTGGATAACTACTAGTTTGTCCGTTCATAGAATTAGACGATGAAATATCACTAAGTTTGTATGATTTCCCAGTGAATGGTGTATAGATTACACGTGATGGCACGCTTGCACTATTTATATTAGTATTAATATCATTATTTCCTGCATCATTTGTAGTGTTTGTTGTGTTTTCACCGGATAAAACAGTCGCGTTCAATCCACTCCATGGATTCAACAGTTGATTAAACTGTTCATCGACCTCCTCAACTACATGAAGGTTTTTAAAAATATAGTAACTGATAATACATGCAAGAAATGAAAGTATTGGTGTTGCTATAAAAATGATAATCGTCAATTTTTTAACTAACGCAATTTCTGAAAGTACAATTGTATTCCTTTTTAGCCACTCAATTGTTGTCAAAAGCATAAGCACTCCTCTCACAAATGACATCGAAATAAATATAAATAGAGCACAAGGAGATTTTTCAGTATATACAACGTAGCCCAAGTATATCATCCATGTTTCAAAAAAGATACTGATGGTATCTGTAAGGGTTGCTATCCTCAGTAAAACCACAACTAACTGCAGAACCAAGACGAATGCAAGTCCATATTTGAGATTCTTAGTCAAGGGAGTCTCTTCTGTCCTGAAGTTAAAACCTGTGATGGAGTAAGTAAACATCTTCCAATATAAGTAAATTTTAGAAAATTTATGTTTTCTAGTCAGTCAGTCAATTTATCCGGATTTTCTGATCAAATGCTATTTAAGCGTCCAACTTATAGAAACTCTTTCAAGGCACATCAAGAATTCCCACACACCAACCGATATAAATATACACCTATGTGTAGGTCACTTGCTTATTAGCTACAGTATTCCGTATAATTCCTGTTAGGTTATTTCCCCTTTGAAATTTTTGATAATTAAACCCCCTTGTCGTTTATCTTTAATTTATTTTATTTGGCCCTAGGAGAACTCCCGCCTAATTATAGATCTTATTGGGTGCAGCAAATGTCACTTAAGTATGCTTTTAAATGTGAATTTATAATCCTTTGTTTTAAAAATATCACCTATAATGGGAAATTCTCGAATTGTTTATTACAAATTTATTGATATATTCTTTGAAACACTATTAAACTTATAAGTCACTATGCTAGTATTTGATGTTATTATATAGAACTCTTAATTCTTGAGTGAAATCTTTGTATCCACTTGGAGAGTCTCTCTTCAGATTCAAAGATTACATAACCTCCATTTTTAAAAGATTTTGTACTTCTTTTTGTGCTTGATTCGTGAATACTATGATTTGAGGTATCACTTAATACATCAGAAAATATATAAGTACGATTGTTATCATCGTCATTCTCATTTTCTGTAATCGAAGATTTCCTAGCGTAATGAATGTTGCAATCCCTGAATTTTGGAATTGATTTTTTTTTCTGATGAGATTTCTCTCGTTGGCTGTTTAGTCTAGTTGGTGCAGTAATAGGAGTTTGGGTGTCTATTCTTGAATTTGTTTTAAAATGAGTATCTGCAGATCCAGGTAAATTACAATGAGATACTAGTGTGTTAATCTGGGATTTTCTTTTGGGAGTGACATAAGATAATTTTTCATTTTCTTTCCCCATAGAAGCCCTAGGGCTTTCTATTTTTGTATTCCTTTCAAAATATCTAATGCATTCTTGCCCAATAAATTGAATAGAATTACGATTTACATTTTCATTATTTGAACAAGGAACCCCAGTACTAGCGGATGAATCCACTGATATTCCCAACATGGACTCATCAGATATCGCTTTTTTTCCAGAAGCCTGGTCATTTTTTAATAACGACTCTAGATATCTGTTGTAGTTTATAACTTTCTGGTATTCATATGCTAAAAAGAATAAGTCAAGTTTTGAGGATAGTTTTGAAATCTGATATTTAATGAAGTCTAATTTGAACATATCCTCGGCAGATGGTCTTTTATTTGGGTCTCTTTCAAACATTAATTTTATAACTGAATTAAGCTCGGTGGAGTAACATTTTGGTAAATCAGGAACGACACCATCCTTGACACACTTCCTTAATTCATCATAACTTCTAGCATAAAATGGGGGCTTCCCTGCCAACATTTCGTATATACAACACCCCAGTGACCATATGTCACTTTTTTCATTATATTGACCCTTTCCTAAAACTTCAGGAGACATATAATAAGGGGTTCCAACATGAGTTGTCGCTAGTTGATTTCTTCCTGACAAATACCTTGCAAGTCCAAAATCACCCAATTTAACAATCGCCGTCCTTCGTTCTGGTTTCTCAATTTCGCAGCTTATAGTGGAGCCTTCGCAAATTCTAGTTTTAAGTTCTGACAATGGTGGGGTTATCATGAAAATGTTTTGGGGTTTTATATCCCTATGTAGAACTCTGTTATTACGAGTATGACAATAGTTCAATGCGTCCAAGAGCTGAATAAAAATTGCTACCACGTCCTCCTCATCAATATTCAATCCTAGCTTCCTTTTTTTTTTAAGAACATTTCCTAGATCTCCCTCATCGCAGTATTCCATTACAATATATATTTGTTGATTTTGTTTATCTATTATTCTGTCTATATACTTAATTATGTTTCTATGGTTTAGTTTTCGTAGTACATTCACTTCATTTACTATTTGAATTTTCTCTTGCTGTGACATATTCTCATAGCAAATTTTCTTCCAAACAAATACTCTTCCATCTGACCTTCTTCTTATTTTGTGAACGGTTCCGAAGCAGCCTCTTCCTATTTCCTCAATCTCCTCATAGTCCTGGATTATTTGGTTTTTGAGTATTAATTGTCTATGCATAGTTGTGAAAGGTAAATTTGATGAATCACAAATAACACATTAATAGAAGAGCCTTTTCAACAACATGTACTCAAATAATTCCGAAGATTCATATAGCACTCTCCTAATTTCACCAATTTACCTCATTTTAAAACTAGCATTACGTGTTATTACGCATTTCATCCCCACAAATGATCATGGCATGTTGGCGCCATATCACATAACCTATCCATCAAATAAAGTCTCAATAACAAATTAGCAGTACTTAGAAAAAGTAACATTCTTGATGATCGAGTTTAGCTCATATTATACCTTGACGAATTCCTGCTTTACAAGCCTTTTTTAAGGTTTAAGGTTTTAAAGATAAATTGGCGGCAAGTGTCGTTGCATCGGGCGCTGCAAATTTAACCAAACAAAAAGGAGCCGGTTTTAGAAATTATTCAAGGTCTGTTTTTGCTTACAATAATAGTTACTTTGTCATCATGGATGGTAGCGAGAATAAAAATCATGTTGGAATGAATTGTTCTCTCGACGAGCTAATTAAGAAAGAAGCCCCAACAAAACTAAACATTAACAAGTCTATTAAAAGAAACAACCGTGGGAAGTATGTTGCTAATATTAACAAATCAATCTATTCAGATAGGAGAATGCGCAATAGGCGTAGTAACCGTTCAATGAATCCTTCTGAGAGGGGTAATTTTAATGGTCTGCATAAGGGAATATATAAAAAAGATGGTATAACACAATCTTTGCATACCAGAAGGAAAGATTTTCAAATGAGAACTGAATTAAATGAAAATGATAATACACCAGATAAATATAATGAAATATTTAGTTTGGATGAACACGAGAGAATTATAAAAATGATCCGTCTGGAACACAAAGATGAGGACTTTACGCTTCAAGTTCTATTAAACTCGAATCCGATAATCGTTGTAAATAAGATTACAGGTGTCATTAAATTGAATTCGTTCAATTGCAGAACTGCAAATATGCTTAATGTCTGGAATTTGTTGTTGAAGCCACTTGGATTATCCCTACAGGTTGTAAATATCGATGGTGACTGCACAAATTGGTCCATAACCGATGGTAGTTGTTATATGGAAAATTTCAGAGACGGAATGATCGTTCGTGGATCAGGCTCTAGAGACACTGCAAGGAATGCTCGGTTTTCGATTCTTGAACAGCACATAAGGCAGTTAATCATTTAATCAAAACTCAGTATATATATA